>JARVKF010000394.1:70958-358362 GCA_039778275.1 Seiridium unicorne
CCCTGGCCCCAAAACTATTCCACCCTCCAAATTTCCATGTTCTTTTTAACTTTTTTTTTTTTTTTTTTTTTTTTTTTTTTTTTTTTTTTTTTTTTTTTTTTTTCAATGTGACTCAGGAGGCTACATTGTAGCTACCCGCCAGTGCGAAATATGGTGGCTAAAATAGAAATCCACTAACCACCGCATCAGTCGTAATATCTATCCCGTCTGATGGCCTCTACTTTAGTCCCCTGCTTTATTGACCCAACGGCAAGGTGTCCTACCATTTCACTGGAGTGCACATCGCCATACCTAACCCAATAGTCTTTGACTCGACGAGCATGACGTGAAGCATCCTCTGCCGATCCCTCCAGAGGCATATGAACATAACGATTATCTCGGATTAGGGTAGAGACGTTAACAGCCAGGTCAGGGGCCATGGTAGCGAGACGCAAGATGGGATGCAGCAAGCTGGCACTGATCATAACCAGAGAGGCTATGATAAGGAAAATGAGCCAAGTATGGTTGCAGCTAATGACGCGGGTGGATATGGTTTGTGACCCTTGAGCCGTACCGACCACCGCTTGTGGCCCCCCTAAGTACCCGGCTGTGGAAGCATCCAAGCCTTGAGAAATGCTTACATAGCCAGCAGCCGCACCCCACAAGGAATTCATCAATTGGCCAAGACGAAGCCCATACACATCTGCGGGTAAATCATACAAGGGAGTGCTGTTGCCAAAGTTGAGAGGATTGTTCGGATCAAGGAAATAAATTTGTAGCGCTGTCGGGTCACCAAGGTGGCCAGAAAACGCATTGATGAAGATATTTGAAAAGTCGCTCACCCAACGCACTTCGTCGAAATAAGTCCAGGAGGGTACCGGGTTTGATAGGCGAGATCGCCTAAGGCGCGTTGCAGCGCAAACTGCTCCTTGGCATTCGACATGCAATTGAACGTAGACTGTTGTAATGGCACAAAGTCCAGTAGTTAATCCGTCGTATCCATCGTTGCTGGGGCAGCTGTAAGCAATCCATCTGGTGGGTAAATCAGGGTCGTTCTGAGGAACACCGCCACTTCTTGTAGTGTTCGAAGCTATACTGTTTTTAGTGCCACCCCAACTTGTAATGTTCACACTGCTCTGACTCGCTCTAGTCACCTCGGAACAATTGAGATACCAGTAGGATGTTTCAATCTCCACGGCCGCCGATGCGACCTCCCGAGATAAGTTTCCAATTGGTGTTCCCACTAGTGATGCATACGATACGGTGCCCTTGGTTGCATCATACCAACCATCTGATGAGTTGTCTGTAGCTTGTTCGTAGGGCTCGATCATCGGTGTTTTGACATTCGCCCAAAGATCTTGAGGTGATGCCTTGATGCTCGCCGGGGCTAACACTGAAGAAACGAAAAGCGTGCTGGCTATCCCTACTTGGCTGGCGATATCTGCACTGGCATAAGTGCTGAAACTCGAGTTTTGTGTCACGTAACTGTACTGCCGAGCAGTAGTGTTATGGGAATCTGCTAGTGACACCACTCTAAGAGCTGCCTGACTGCCGATGGGAGACAATGCCCAGACCAGAATTAGGGCCGCTGAGAGACTGGTAAAGACGCGCAAGGTGAGGTGTGTAAGCACTACACTTGACAGCGATGTACTACCGGCTAGCACATCTAGAGTACCGATTTTCGCACCTTTCTCGAGGCGCCACGCAAAAATGGACTTCAGGGCACGCCCAACGATGGAAGCAAACATGATCGGGAGGACCGTTGGCCCCTACGTTCCTTGTCAGAAGCTCCTTGCAATTTCTCGACCGACGAACATTACTTACTACCTTGGCAGCACGGAGCAGCACGTCCGCCATATGTGCGTTTTCAGCAAGAGGCGTTCCGTCAAACCTGAGAACTACCAGAGCAAATACAAGGAAAGCAACACCGACTGCCAATAATAAGGTATCAATCAATAGGTCGATGGCCACAGAGACCGGAGAGCGGCGAACGTGCTGAGATGGCTTTTGATAGTGCAATGGAGGCTGCGTTGAAGGCGGTTCATAATAACTAAATTGCTGGAGTAAGGGGAAATTTTGACCCTGACCTGGTAGCTGGTCGTTCTGCACATAGATTTGGTGATTGCCCATGGTGTTGTTCTGTTTGTGTTATTGCAGAAGGGTTGTGGGGAATAGGACGCAGAGTCGATCATGAACATTCATCCATCTTCATCGAGCGCGTGGTTGAAGAAAATGGTTATTGCCAGTGGCTGAAATATGTTCGGCGTAATTAATTATTACTATTATCACAACTGGCAGCGCTACGCGTGCCAGTTACTCCAATATCTAAGCGTCATAGATTTTTTACGTTATTTTAAGGCCCTCTATAAGGAGCTCTACCCCTTCCCCGGGCTTGTTATAGATAAAAGTTAAAAATTAACTTCGTAATAACAACGAATTCTTTTTTTTTTTTTAAATAATTAGTTATATTTAATTTAATTATAATAACTAATAATAATTTTAATTCTTTTACCCGAAATTACTTATAATTATAATATTTAGTTTAAGTTTATTATTTAGTTATAATGGTGTACGGACCGCCCTCGCACTAGATAAAATCCGGCTGACTATAGCTTGTGATGTTTCCCGGTGGTGCAAAATCAACCAAACATCGATGCTGTTACAGCATGCCAAGCCTTTCAGTTCCCGTTCAAAAGCCAGCGCAGATAGCTCACCCAAAAGAATCGATCCAGGTGGCAGATCACTGAAGTATGTACTGCATTCCGGCACAGCACTTTTGGCGACCGATCCGATCCGCCGGGGCGACCTATTGGCCACTACGATCACACAAACACAATGTTTCCCGAATTGAGTCACGCATCGATACTTTTCCATCTACTCTGCTTGACTTGATGATTCGCACAGTTTAATTACTTTGAAATACCGTAAAGTCGATTATTTGAAGTCTATCGGAGTAACCAATTCATTCATTCTTATTTTACGATAGAAAACGACATTTAAATTTTGAATTTTTAAAAAGCAAAACAAAAGTAATCCATAATAAAATGGGCCCCTTTTTTATACGTATTAAGCGGCGCGTGTACTATGAACGCATATTCAAACCATGCTCTTTAATGAGCATCTCCCCTCCAATCATTCCGATCTGATAAGCAAACGGTTGTGGGTGGGCGCTGCACAAGTTAGCAGAATGATCTTAATTCCTATTGCCAGTATATATACTGATTCATTATATTGAAGTTGCGAGGCTTAAGACTTACTTGAATAGAAAAGGGGCGACACTCATATCTGCGATACGCAAGCCCTGCACTCCGAATACCTTGAAGGCGGGATCAACGACAGCTTGCTCTTCATCTTGCGATCTTCCCGTCCTGCATGAGCAACATTGATGGCCACCAGTACGGAGATTCTTGGTCCAGAACGCAAGAATTTCTTCGTCGCTATCGCCCCTAGGGAAATGGTTGTTTGGAGACTGAGATATCAGGCCCCGCTTCATGAGCTGATCGACGACACGCAATGCCTCTCTTGTAGCTTCGATCGTGACACGCTTGTCCCATTCATGCTCCATGTAGCTCCCACGAATCTTTGCCGACACTTTGGGGTCGGCCGACTGGATCGTAACCTCACCCTCACTTCGAATTTGCTGTGGAAAGATGGCCCACCGCGTCATGATACCCTTGGCATCAGCCCAGTCCATAAGCGCAGTGCCCTGTTGACGAGCTTCCCATGCTGCGATGGTAGGTCGTTTGATGTGCTCCTGGACTGCGTGTGGGAGCGACTGGAATTCAGGGCTGGCCAAGACCTTATCGTTCTTCATGAACAAAGTCCCAATGCCTTCACACGGTTCTCTATCTGGGCGAACGAAAAACCAAGTGACATAGTAATGGTCTTTGAGACCACGCCCAACGTGCTCGTTGGCATGCACGATGGGAATTTCAAACTTGGAAAGTGTCTCAACAGGGCCAATACCTGAGTGAAGTAGGATCTTCGGGGTGTCAATTGCCCCGGCGGAAATGATTATCTCCTTCGAAGCTTTAATCACTGACCCGTCTGTAAGGAGAACACCCGTTGCTGTCTTGTTCTCAAAGAGAACTCGGTGGACTACCGACTCAGTAAGAATGTGCAGATTCGCGGGAGCATCGTCTAACATATCGGCGGCAGTGGACCTGCGACCGTCGTATGAGCTCAGAGGAGACAAGCTGATGCCGATAGGGTCTCCCCTTGAGGGGTCTGGGTTGATGGGATGCCCGCATGCTTGCCATGCATCGGCGAAGCCAAACATGTCGGCATTCCACTGAGCTTCCCAACTAGAGAGATGAATCGGTCCCTTGTCCCCGTATGTTGAGCTTTCCAGTCGAAACCGGCTTCTAATCTCGTCGTTTGTGCCGTAGTCAAGGTGATAGTTTTCCAGCAGGCGGTATCTCTCTTCAACATTCTGCCATTTCCACGCATCATTGCCTGTGACCCTCGCCGCCTCTTCCCAGTCATCCCGCGCGCCCCGAAGCCAGAGAGACTCGTTGATAGCACTTGAGCCGCCCAGGCCCCTTCCTCGCTCCATGTTAATACGCCGACCATCAAGAGCAGGAATGGGCTCCGTAACATAGCCCCAGTTATACTCCGAATTTCCTATTTGTCCTCGGAATCCTGTAAGATGACGCAGGATAGGATCATTGTTGTCGCCACCACCCTCTAGAAGCAGTACGGATGGCCGCGCTTTGCTCTTTGCCAAGGCACTGGCAACACTGCAGCCTGCTGGGCCGGCTCCCACAACGATGAAGTCAAAGACATCTGGCTTCACTGCCATCATGTTTCTTTAACTGCACCTTGACAGGTGGCTGGAGTTCGAGGAGGAAGTGCAATAGGATTTGATGAATTCAAGTCTGATCCTGATGTGCTAACAGCGCCGTGAAGAATGATGTAGGGGACGAAGAAATCTCACGCTGGGACTGCCGAGTGTCTGGTCATAATTATGTATTTTCATCCAGCGCAATTGAAGTTGGTCAGGAGATATGTAGTTTAGGTTGCT
This sequence comes from Seiridium unicorne, assembly GCA_039778275.1. NCBI lineage: Eukaryota > Fungi > Ascomycota > Sordariomycetes > Amphisphaeriales > Sporocadaceae > Seiridium > Seiridium unicorne. The sequence goes on from JARVKF010000394.1 coordinate 75,961, forward strand.
TCTCCGGCTCGCTCAAGTATCCAGGTTAACCCCGTTTGTGTTTGATTGGCGCTTCGTACGGACACCCAAGAGCATACATGGATGTCCGCATTCAAATGGGGTACCCTACAAGTGGCTCATGGGCTTATCCAGTATTCCCTTGCATCCAGTGGCGTGTTTTTCGGTACTTTAACAGGACTCCGGGCCGCATAGTCATAAGTACCGCCGGGGATATTTGACCTCACCCCACATCATCTATCAAAGTGCAACTACGATTGATCAGATATGGCGACCTGAGATTTCCAAATGCAAACGATGGTTGATTTCGGAGTCCGAAACGGCCTCTAGGGATTCCGGGGAGGATTTAATTGGGGCTTCAGATATGAGTCTTCTATAATTTGGCCGGCAAGACTCAACGCTCCTCTTGGTGGGTTAAAAGTCTTTAGCCAACGATCCGACACCCTTGATATTCGTATAAGCTGTAAATAATTCGACCTCGTCTGGCACGATCTTGTTTGAGTTATGTAGATCAAATTGTACTGCTAAAAGACGAAACTTATATATTCTTGCTTTATTAGGATCAGAGAATTCCACGAAGGGGAAGTCTGCGGCTCTGAGAAAACTTGTCCGACTCTGCGAATCATTAAACCTCTACCAAACACCGTTTGCCCTTTGGCGATAAGAGGAAAAACATATTTGGCACCATGTCTGCTTCAGCCATGCCTTCCAAAGCGGATATCTGAGCATTTGGGAAACGTTTAAAGAAAAGCGCTGTTGCCAATCCCAGTTCTAGCCGAGCAAGATGCATTCCAATACAAACTATTGCCATGAATATTAGCCCAACATTATTTACGCGCATTGTAGTGAATGCAGTTGTGGTGTCACTAACCTCGACTGCCACCTCCGAATGGCATGAACGCGTCTCTCATGTCTTTGGTCGGATTTTCCCATCTTTCGGGGATGAACTTGTCCGGATTCGCAAATACCGTCGGCTCCCGGTGTAGACTGTATGCCTGAGTTCGAACAGTTGCACCAGCAGGGAGTTGGTGGCCAGCCAAATGGGCACCCCCAGGAGGTACCACACGGGGGAGTCCCGCCGGTGCCGCACAATAGAGCCGCAGTGCCTCGTCTATAACCCAATGCAAGTAAGAAAGCTGTCGCACTTCATCGTCACCAAAGTCTGCCGGAAGTTTGCCTACTTCCTGGACCAGTTTCCTTTTGACTTCAGGATGGCGACAGACGGCCCACACGAGATAAGTCAGCGTGATTGCCGCAGTGTCACTCCCAGCGATTATGTAGGCCTGCGCATCACATGTAATCTCGAGTGGGGAAAGACCTTCTTCTCCCGCCTTGTATAGCTTGGTGAAAAGTGTCTGTTGGCCGCCTGGTGATTGATTCTCGACCAGGCTCTTGTGACGAAGTATAGACTGCTCGGCATATCTGAACATTCGGCCTTGTGTTTTGACAGCTTCTTGGATGAACGGTATCCGCACGTATCGGGCAATATAATACAGTGTTGGGAATGTCAACCTTATACCAGCTGCCGGCCCCGTAGCTTCAATGTCGCGGATGTATTGGTTTTTCTATATTGAAAATTAATACCTCTTCGCAGACGTGGCCATATTATCCGACAGAAATCAGAAAAGAGACGGCTCACCTTTCCGCTCTCTAGCATTTGAAATGAATCTCCAAAACTTAGCTCGCTGATAATATCGGCAGCCATAAAAAGCCACCATTTGAACACATCGGCCGCACCTCGTTCTCCTGCTTCGGCAGCGATACGATCGATAGTCAACTTTACCTTGGAACTTATGATGGGCATGAAGACGGATTTCAAGTTTGACTCGGAAATGGGCGACGAAAGCAGTCGGCGGTGTCGGCGGTGATAATCCAAGTCCGTCGTGTTGAATATGTTCTGAACTCCGGGTACCAGACGAGCATAGAAGGAGGGTGATTTGAGAAACTCGTTCTTAACCCGGTGTATGACCCGTGCAGCGGCTGGATCGCACACATCAACATCTTCAGCCGAGATGCGGACTATAGGGCCTGTTTAGCATGTTAGTAACTACTAGTAGCTCCATCGTGATGGACTAGTAGGATCTCTACCATATTTGTGATGCAGAAAATGAACATATGCTGGACCCTGGCCTTTCAGTAGGTAGAACTTCAGAACGGCGCTCGTCCACCGGGTGTGCCATGGCCCTGGTATCCCTGATAGCGGATGGTTGACGACCCCATATAAATACTGTGAAGTGATAGCACGTCAGACCGGCAATATCACACTATATTTCGGATCATCGAACGTACACGAAGAATGATTATGAGCAATGCTACTCCCACGAGCTGTGTAGTTTCCATATTGCTGTGCTGATTTTGGCAGTTTGTACCCCTTCAACAGAATTTCTCGCGACGTGACTTTCTCAACAACATGGGACGGCAAAGCGGAATGGATTGTGCGCCGGGAATTTCGCACAATTGTGAAGGAATCATCTACTAGGCACCAAACCGGCTGCGTCAGAGAAGAATACTTGGATCTTTAACCGCGAGCAAACGGGACACAGCAGGCCCGCCTTTTCTTCGCTTGCCGAAGCATGCACCCGGAGTAAATAAGCCTAGGCTCAGATTTGCTAGCAATCTGGTGTCATACAAGTGACTGTTTGGCTGTTAAAGCTCTTGCGCGGTGGAAATATGCACCCAATTGCCATTGCCAAGCTTTCAGATACAGTATAAAGCTTAAGCTTGAGAGCGTACGTAAACCAAACAGAGCTGTGGAGTTCGGCCGTAACGGCGTTAATGCATTGGTCTATCCGTCATCCACAGTCAGGCGCAGGTCACATACTGTGTACATTGTCGTTGGTACATATCACCGAACAAGGATATTTCATCACAACCCTTCGGAGATCATCGGTTTCCAGGCATGCTGCGTCTCCCTGTAGCCCCGGCGCACCTGCCTTCCTGGTTGCAACCCCCTCGGTTGCATTTCCGGTCGGGAGTCATCGTATGTATACCTAAGAAGCGAAAGCTAAGAAACCCGAAGCTCGGGATGCACTGTCTATCTTGGGCTCCCTAAAGAGCACCAGGGTTCCCCAGTTCTCGCGCCTTTAGAGAGGATACTCTGTTGACTACTTCAATCCCTCGCATTCCTTGATCATCGAATACTTTCATAATAGTCATTACAGCGATCGCCCGCTGACGAAAATGTCCACGCCAAAGAAGATCGTCGTCGTTACAGGAGCGAATAAGGGTATTGGATATGAGACTGTCAAGGCTCTACTAGAATCCAGCGGCCATTATCATGTCTTCTTAGCCAGTCGTGCTTTGGAAAGAGGCCAAGAGGCTGTTTCCCAGCTTCAAAAAGAAGTCGCAGGAAGCAACACCGTCGAAGCCCTGCAGCTAGACGTCACGGACGATTCGTCGATAGAGCATGCCTTTGCAGCCGTACAAGCTAGTGTGGACCATGTTGACATACTCATCAACAACGCAGGTCTGTACTCGGAAGCTGCTGTTTTTACCGGCAATTTTGTTTGTTGCGGAGCCGCTGCTAAGATATCACAGGAATCACAAAGGACTTTGACTATGTTCGCGGAAAGGCGTCTCTTCGTGAGTGCTTCATAGGCTCGTACCAGGTCAACGTGGCCGGAACCCACGTCACCACGTTTACGTTCTTGCCACTGCTCTTAAAGTCAAGTGATCCGCGCTTGATTTTTGTTACAGGCCTTGGCACGTTCGAAAACTGTGCTGCGGGGAAGTTCCCTCTGCCGCCAGACCTAAACGTCGGCTGGCCGAAAGAGATGCCTTTTGAGACGGTTGGGTACCGCTGCTCCAAGACCGCTCTCAATATGCTCATGTTGGACTACCACTGGAAGCTGCAGAAGGACGGCGTCAAGGTATGGGCCGTTAATCCAGGCTTCCTAGCGACTGACCTGGGTGATGTCAAGGAAATGGTAATCGCCCGAGGTGGGGATCACCCGAGTGTTGGAGCCGCCTTGATTAAGAGCATAGCAGAGGGGGAACGAGATGGAGATGTGGGAAAGTATGTGGTCAAGGAAGGCATTCAGGGGTTCTAGAGGCAAAGTACCGTGGAATCTTTGTCCATCAGACATCTCCTACTTTGACTGTCGGCAGCTCTATAGATTCTAAATAATAGAATACATCAAGATCGTGGAGATTGCTGAGAACTTAAGTGACACTTTGCTAAGGACTAGTAGATGTTATCGGTTTCAATCAAACGAAGTGCAAAGCAAGAATCTGCTCGTTACTCCTAATCTAGCTCCATTTCCGGATCATTTCCTGGACGTGGAAGACTTGGTTTACCGATAATCCTTGCTGACAGTGAATCTAAAAGCCCATGAAACTTGTTTTGCAATCGCCTGGCAGGACTGAGGCTTAGTAATATACTCACAAGACTAGCTGGGATATTGCGGCGTTAGGAATCTATCCAATGAGGAAATAGTATCGGGGATCACGGAGCTATCTAAAACAGGTTCGGGGTGAGTTTACTGATTGTGTGGACATTGATAAGTCGCCTACAAATCTTCTGCCTTGTCACGACACTTAGCTGACTTGACCTTTCATCTGAAGACGAACGATAAGACATGGCAGACCAGCCTCCGATAAAAAACAAGGGCGGCTACCGCCAGATCAATGATGCTCTTAATATCTGCGCTTTCGAAGACTACCTTGATGTCCAGCTGTCACGTCTGCCCAAGATCGCGGACATCGAGCAGATCAGCCCGCGAGTCATCCGTGTGCTTGGCCAGAATGCCGGAAAGGTTAGTCCTCGAACAAGATCTTGTATATGACGGGTTTTACAGGTGCAGGTATGCTAACGCCTCATCCCGTTGCTCTCTAGTTTACGCTGCAAGGTACCAATACTTACATCGTAGGCACTGGGCCCAGAAGGCTTCTCATCGACACTGGCCAAGGTATTCCGGAATGGGCTGATCTGATCTCATCGTACCTCCTGAACAGCGGCATCGTCTTGTCACAAGTATTCCTCACCCATTGGCACGGCGATCATACGGGTGGCGTGCCAGACCTTCTCCGCCTTTACCCGGACCTCGCAGGGTTCATATATAAAAACTCGCCAAACAAGACCCAACAAGCCATTACGGATGGTCAGGTCTTCCAGGTGGAAGGTGCGACCATTCGAGCCCTACATAGCCCCGGCCACTCTCATGATCATATGTGTTTCGTACTTGAGGAGGAACAAGCCATGTTCACCGGTGATAACATCCTCGGTCACGGTACCGCTGCTGTGGAGAAACTCAGCATCTGGATGGAGTCTCTCCGGGTCATGCAGACCCAAAAATGTACCATGGGGTACCCTGCCCACGGGGAAGTGATTCAGAACCTTCCCGCCAAAGTTGAGAGCGAGCTAGTATCGAGGACAAGGCGGGAAGCACAGATCCAAAAGGCGCTCACGAAGGCTAGAGAGGGTGCCAAGCAGATCAAGGGCAAGGCCAGTCTAACGGTCAGGGACCTAGTGACAGCCATTCACGGCGAAAATATTAGTGACGAAGTACGAGAGCAGGCACTAGACCCGTTGATGGAGGAGGTCTTGAGGAAGCTAGCAGAAGATGGGAAGGTGGCCTTTGAGATCAAACGAGGGCAGAGGAGGTGGTTTGGGATTTGAGTCCGTCTCATTCGTTCACAATCGATGATCTTACATGATGTGCCGTATTTTCAAGTCAAAATAAAAACTCTGTTATATGTATTGCGGGAGTGTCGAGAGAGCCAGCGCTGGCTACATTTCTCTATGCCTACCACCAAGGTATGCTTGCTACACCGAGCACCCAAAGTGTATATTCCAAACCTAGCACAGAGGTCATGGGTTGTCCAATTCGTTCTCAATCCAGATGCGTGATATATGTTCATGGATGATATGATACTAAGACGATACTTGCTTCGTACAGGGTTTCAAAGTTGATGAGCTTGTGTGGAGCATTCTATTTAACTATTTAAGTGATACGTGGCAGGCGTTCAATACCTTGGGGACGGTCAGTCAATCTACAAGACGACATTCAATTATCTGTCGTGTCATTCCGTGCATCGTGGTGAAGGTTGTATAAGAGAAGATGTAAGGTTTTAGTGGGGTATGCTACTAGAACACTGCTTGTATCAAGGGCTCCGCTGGCCCCCAACACACCCACAGACGTAACAGTAAGGTTACATGGCTACCGTAACAATTGCCCCACCCTTACAGGATGGTTACAGAAAAACATCTCAGGGGGGCTTTTTGATTGCCGAAGTGGCGTTCTCACTGCATGCTTGAGCAAGGATTACATTGTTGGGAGGTGCAGATGACTGGGAGTCTTTACCCTTGTCAGGGTTTCGGGCAATGAGGTTCGGGCCCAGAGTATTATCAAATTTGGAAAGGGTGATTTCGGAGAGCGAAAGCCACGGACAAGATCTTGCAAATCCCCAATTAAGGTGCATAACTGATCATCTGTGTCAATCACGACGCTGTGAGCAGGCAAAGCTGTAATTGATACAGAAATTGCCCGAGAGCTCAGGTCTGATACGCTGGAGTCGCATCGGTGTTGGAAACGAAGATCGAACTGACTGAGATTCGTCCGGGAATGCCTATTTCCGATCAAGTTTCTGGGGTCGATTAACATCATGCATATGCCAAGAACTCAGGACAGCAGAGCCGATAGAACGGTTGGATATTATTATGATCATTGAACTAGACCCCATGATCGGTGTCCTGAAGCTGTGCAAAGGTCCGTTGTCATGTCCTAGCGGCACAGCCGAAATGCACATCAACGAAGTCGCTTGAAACGCTGCACCTCAAGGCACGACCTCATAGTTCCTCCCAGTAAAAGTCAGACATACGACACTATACGAAATGGATGCAGATGAAGAGCAACCGACACCAGGGCACACGCAGCCAGCATCTTGTCCCGAAATAAAATTTGGTACAATATACACACACAAGGTATTGGGATTACCCAAGACAGAGAAGCGAGGGCGCAGACACTGACAAATGCATCCAAATTTTAGAATAATCCTCGAACGATTCCTATTCTTGCCATCGCAAAATCTCAGGGCCTCAACATCGATGTCGTTTATGCGGACAGATGCGACGGCGATAACCATGAGAAGTTGCTCCAGCTCAACCCCTTAGGCCAAGTCCCCGTGTTTGTCGGTGCGGATGGATATGTGCTCGTTGAATGCATTCCCATTGCCTTGTATAGTGTGTCAATCCTTATCACGGGTACTCATACTGCTGGTGTTGTTCTCTGACAAGCACAAAGTTACATCACAGAGCGACACTACATCACTACTTGGCTCTACCCGAAGAGACTATTTCGACATCCTTCGGTGGATGTCTTTTGCCAACGGCGATATGATGCCGGCTATCGGAGGTGTCATCCTGCCTCTCATCGGTCGGCATATAGAGATGAGGAGAAATGGTGATGACTGCCTACGCATCTTCCACCGCCAATGCAAGATCTTGGATGACCATTTGAAGGAGAGGAAGTACCTGGTTGGATCATGTTTGACAGTAGCTGATCTCTTCGTTGTCAGCCTATTGGTGTTCCCTGTCTCTATTATGCATAAAGTTCTGTTTGCCAAGTTTGAACGGCTGTCTGGATGGTTCAACGAGGTCTATCAGATGCGGATGTTGAAGGATCTTTGGGGGGAGCTGCGTCTTCTTGATATTCCATTTCCACAGTTGGAAGTCACTGAGTAGTGAATAAGATTAAAATAATCATCCCTAATCCGTGAATCAAAGTCGCCCTCTTTGGAACACGAACTACCATGTATTAACACTGGTGGACTGCCTGCACCCTTTGCCGGTGTATCCGTTAGAGTATTTAGGCCGGGAGGAGTTGTTTGATCTTCGGCTAGAGTCAGTTTTTAGGGATAGTTGGAAATTACCGCCAGTTACTGTCACAAGAGATGGCTAGATGAAGTCGCTCTCGTGGCATAGTCTGTGGGATTGTGGGAAGCCCTCGTAGCATGTTTTCTTTACGCACGGAGAATGACGATGTACAACACGAATTTGATGAATTGGAGAAAAGGCACACAGATCATTTCCCAATGTCAAAAGGATTGGGTTAACGTCTCGATATATATTGCGTGCACAGCTAAACAATCTAACAGCTATTGTTTTGACCACCTAAACCTCCCTTCCCTGGAACGGATTTCTCATGGATCATAAAGCCTTCTAACTTCCTAGATACTCTAAGCTGCACCGCCATCTAGAACAATGGTCTTGCCGTTCACCCATTCGCCTTCCTTGCTTGCAAGGAAACAGACGGCTCGAGAAATGTCCAGAGGAAATCCATTTCGGTGCAAGGGTGAAGCATGAGCAGCCATCTGAGTCCTCATCATCAGTTGATCATGTTTCTACACGACTGAGAAGTCTCTTACCTGCAGCCGCTCTTCGGCGGTATACTTCTCGCCGTTTGGTATGTACTCGGCTGAAGTAGCGTGAAACATGTCGGTGACGGTGCCCCCAGGCGCCACCGCGTTGACCGTGATCTTCTTGTCTCCACAGTCCTTGGCCATGACTCGTACGAATGAATCAATCGCACCTTTGGAACCAGAGTATAATGCGTGCTTCGGAACACTAAAGTCCTGGGCCGTGTTGGATGACATAAGGATAATCCGTCCGCCTTCGTTAAGGTGACGGTATGCCTCTCTTGCGACAAAGAATTGACCACGTGTGTTGAGACTAAAAACACGATCGAATTCCTCCTGTTCCAAAAAGTGATGTGAGCAATAAGGAGACTCAACGCTGAAAATGTGCATTGTCATGATAGTTGCCTCGTCTTGCTTGTTGGCTTGCATTTCCTAGCCAGGTCCCCATCACCAGTACTGGCGGAATAGGTAAAAGGAGCTGAGGGTGGTCGTGATGAGACAGTACAGGGATTGGGACTTTGAAACAGGAACCAAGACGTAGAACTTTGAGTTCAGGAGATGATGAGAACGAAATAGCAAGAAGAGTTCACGAACGTACCTCTGAAACATCGCCCAAGTGCCCGAAACTCACAACACCGGAATTGCTGCAGACAATGTCGACTCCACCGAAGTGCTGCACAGCTTCATCTAATAGTCTGGTAGTCTGCGATACCTGTCTAATGTCGGCCTTGATTGCAATAGCATCCGATCCGAGGCTCTTGATCTCAGCAACGACTTTCTCGGCAGAGTCGAGCGAGTTGGCGTAGTTGACTACGACTTTGGCACCGTTGCGGCCTAGCTCGACAGCAATGGCAGCGCCAATGCCACGTCCCGAGCCGGTAACGACAGCAACCTTACCGTCTAGACGGTAAGGTACGTATTGAGTAGTTTCTTTAGCAGCGCTCATCTTGAAATCCAAGCAGAAACTATAATCCAGCTCAAATCGATGAGAAGAGAAGTTGCGTTGAGACAGTCACAAGTTTGACTCATATCCTACGGCTATCATATACTGTTTGTCTACGGCCTACACTATCCTAGACACCCGAGGTAACATGGACATCGGCCCCCGTGGCAGTAGGCTTCCCCATAAACCCGAACCCCCGGTGGAGATGCAGGTTTCGTTCAACCCCCAGGCGAGTACCTGCTACACCCGCTTTCCCGATTGTTTATTGAGTCCATGAGACTGACTTTGCGAAGGTATGTCGTACTCCCATAAACCTAACCCCTCCCTCTCCCAGGGCAGAAGGAGAGAAAGAAGAAGGAGCGGGGGAATAAGGGTCTCGCGGTCTCCCGGTCGCTTGACTTATGGTCAATCAGATGTCAGTGCGTTGGCACAAATAAGTGTTGTCGGCATTTGGACAAGTCTCTAGGAGGGTGTGTTTGTAAAGGGTCAATAGGGTCTCATCGTGTTGTACCTATGGAGATAATGCATGTGCGGACATAGGTAATCTTTTCCTTCTGATGACGGTATGACCAATAGTTTAATGAACTGCATCGGCTTTTAGAACTAACCATGGAATCTCCCTTGCCCATGTATTTCTGATTTCGTGTAAATTGATACGTCTGAAAACTTTTAACTTCCGTAACTAATTTTTCCCAACGAGGGGATTGAAGCTCGCTTTCTCATACTCAAGTTCACCTTTTCACACTAACAGTACCTCAACCCCGACCCAGTCCACCCAGACAGGACACATTTTCGGTGTTTTTGTGTTGAATGACAGAAATATGATATTAATTATCCATGAAGCGAGAGTTAAGCTGCCCGTACAGAGCCCGCAATGGCCCCAGCGAGCGGGGGCGGGCCAAGTCATCATTGATCCTCGACAAATAATCGGCTATTGGCTAGGGGCTACAAACCAAGAGATGTAGCTCTGGTAATAGAGAGCAGAGGCACAGGATGAACTTCACTGTCTGGTTCGGAGTCAGAGCACTGATGCAGTCTTGGCGCCTACGGTGGAAGAGGCTGTTGGTGGCCGTAAAAATGTGCATGGAAGGTTCTAGAGGGTGTCTTGCGTGCTTTGATTTTCATTGTGAGTCTTTCCTCAGGTCCTCAACAATCTCCGACGACAGTACTTTAAGCTGCTCTCTCAGATTGGACTCGAGCTGGTCCATCAGTTCCACTGACATGGGCGGAAGCATGTCGCTGGTGCCGTACCCGAGCGCAGAGTCGTCGCCACTCATGTCGACATAACCAGGCTTTCCGTTCTGATGTCTCAGCTTGACGGCAAGCTCACCGACCAGGCGTTGAACACGGTGCAGCTCACTCAGTACCAACTGACTCCTCATTCGTGCTGAGTCTTCGCCCTGTAGCGGATAGTCGCCGGCGGCAGCTACAGCCAGAGGCACAGTGTTAGCCGTCCAGTCAAGCTGCTGGGACGCGTTCTCCGACCGTGTGTTGCTTGGATGCTACGTGGCCATGTTATTATGAAACTCTCTACCATTGGCGATTATGCTCGTACTTACATTGCGGACGGTGAAGTCGCCACTACCGTGTTGGTCCACGTTTCCTTCGCTGTCGTCCATGGGGCATCTGCGTGCCGCGATACCGTACCAGTTTAGGACCCTGGATACTATGACACATAGTATGACAAGGAGATGGCCGTCCTGGGCGCATGCGCACTGCAGGATTGTGCTTATCGCGCCCAGGACCTCCTTGTTCTTGACGATCACCGAGTGGACAGAGGGCATGCTCCAGGGTTCCTCAAGTTCATGGGGCCTGTTCTTGGAGCAGTGCTGTAAACGGCTTGGAACAAGCTGCCCCATAAGGCTCAGCGCCCTGGCCAAACATGAATGAGAAGGCGCATTCTGCGGGACGCCGAGGAACTGATGGCTGCGCATCACTTGTGGGGCCACCGAGGATCGGGTTCCCGCGACCGTGTCCGAGTGAAGGATAGTAGCCATGGAAATTTCGTCGGACGCGCTTTCAGCAGTACTAAAAGCGTCGCCCATATCTTGAGCAGCTGTGGTTACTGCGAAGCCATCCGTCAACCCTCGCAGTTCATGGGACAAGAAAGACTCTGGTGAGGCGAAGTATGAGTCAAAATCAATGTTGAAGTCGTCACAGGGTAATGGCAGGACCTCCTCCGTCATATGCAAACCCTGGGCAAATGTGTTCAAAGCCATAGCCGGCCCAGGCGTCCTACGAGGCCGTGTTTCAGCACCGGCAGAGGACAAGTGTTCCGATACTGGAGTGGCTGGTGTAGTTGAGAACCAGCCTGTCGTGTCTGCCGTCTGGACAGGAGACAGGAAGACCATGTTGCCGGCGTCGATTGCTTCATCAGTGGCCGAGGTGGGATTCAGAGCGGCACTACTCGAGCTCCCTTCGTCCCCTGTACCGCTCGAACGGCCATACTTCTTGCGACCGACCCTCCTGGTGACGACATACTCGCAGATAAGGCCGCGCTTTGTGCACCTCAAGCAGGACGGTTTTTCCTTGTTACAACGAACTTTGGAGGTAGCGCAAGCTTCGCAACTATCTCGCAACTTGGCACTCGCTGCCGTGGGCTTCTGCTTACCGTCATTCATAGGGGTAGTAGACATTGGCGTCCCCAGACGGGGAAGGGGGTCGTGCGGCGGCACCACCATGACCTTGCTTGAGAGCACTCCACACCGCTGAGGGTACTCGAGGCTCTTGAGTCTTGGCTAGTGTTGAACGTAAAAGAGATGCCAAGTCGTCTGCGGGCATGGAGTGTAATAGCATTGTCTACGTGCACGGTCAGTCTGTAGCTATCGGGACCTCCGGGCTACTAGCCAATGTCGTCCTGCCAGTTTGGCTTACCGCCTTCTTAAAGACATAATATGTAAATGTGGAGTATCAACGAGTAACGGGTGGGCCAGCGGCTTACTGGTAGTCAGCAGGTTGTTAACTTCCGACCAGTTAAATGAGTTAGTTGAGTTTTTTTTATTTTATATATATAAGACCCATTAACAATGACCATTTGCGTACTAATAATAATCGTTAGCGTAGTATATAATTGTATATTTCCATTCAAAATTATTACTCGCTTGAGAGGGTTTATAATGGTATTAATGTTATGTTTGTTTATAACGCCTAGCAACATTCCTCGAAATAAGAAGGCGTACATTGTGTGGAGATGCTGTGTATAGTCAGTCCCTTGAACAGAGCGCCACTATCGCTGGTGCCATGTGTGCCCTAACCACGATAGGTACCATGCACAGTTAGCGGGTTACTAATCACCCTGATTCGCCGCACTATACGTGCCTGCAGGGGCTCACATCCACAGTCAGCACTTGGTAATGTAACATGGGCCTTATCTCCCCGCCCTGCTGTACCTGACGACGAATTTCATGACTGTGCCGCCACTACTGTAATCTTAATGGACTCAAGCTCTATGCAGACGCGGAGGGTTTGCCGCTCTAGATGAACGGGCCAATGGCCCAAGCTCTATGATGACCGCATGTGGTTTATGTACACTTCGGAAAAGCGCCCAGAGATTCGCGCAAGATAAGTGGTCCCCCTAAAAGACGCTTAAGCGGATTATTGGTAGGTGTCTACGTAAAGCTGGTACCTGATGGAGACGGCAGCAATCAAGGAAGCACTAGAATACATCTTGTCCGCCACGACTAATCGGCCCGTGCCGTCGTGGAAGCTACCGACCAATTCCACAAGCTCGCTGAACTCCAAATCCCCCTCGCTACTCAGCTGCAGCAAAGACAGATCCCTCACACGTGCCGTCATCTCCAGATTCGGAGGCACCGACCCCGGTTCTGGAAGCAAGCGAGGGACCAGGATCAGAGAAGCCGAAGGATTCGCCCGCAGTACACCGACATGGGCCTTGAGCTCAGCTCGGATTCGGCATAGTTGTGTGTCGCTGTTGGCGCTTGGCTCGCTGGGTCGTGGCCGCAGAATATACACGGCCGCCTTCTTGACTTGCTGCACTGTGGCCGTTGCTCGTCGCTGGACAAGTATGCGTCGGTCCAGCTCCGGATCCTTCCCTTCCTGCCCGGGCGGGTCTCGCATCTGGACGACGAAGTGCAGAGCGGGGAAACGCGTGGCTAACTTTGCCACGAGCGCAGCAGAGGGTGCGTCCACCTAAGTCACATTGTTGGGACGGTAAAGGAACATTTGGTTGAAGGGCGACGTACATCGACTATGCAGGCGTTGCCAAGGCTCTGCCACTGTAGCTGGTCAAGAAGCTCGGCGAAGCCGTCGTCAAGATGGCCGACGCATTTAAGATATGCCAACCACTGCCGCCGCAACTTGCTACTCTGCTCGCACGACGCATTGAATGTTTGCGATGTCTTCAAGGCGAGCATGTACGCGCTGTCTAGTGAACGATGCGGGTCCACGCGACGCCGCGTTGCTGCGGCCATGTGTAAGGCAGCCGGAGCGGTGGTCTCGGCCAGAAACATGGCAGCATCACGATACCATAGCTTGGTAACAAACGGCGCAGAGAGGCTCGTGTGCGCAATGTAGTCTGGCTCCGGCTCGCTCAGAAAGCCCGCTGTTGCAGTGATGCGCACGATGCGGCGCAACTGTGCTTCGGGTACACGCGTCAGATCGGCGATATCTTTCATGAAGACACTGCCAGTGAGTGGAATGAAAGCTAGCACCTGGAACTCGGCGAGCCATTGCAGACATGCCATCAGCTGAACCTGCGTGCCCGCGGAATTTATTAGCTGCTGTTGACAGCCGACGGGTGTCAGCGTCTCAACATACCTGCCTCTCGAAATGCTGGATGAGGTCTCCGGGACCAGTGAGCAAATTCTGCAACCTCCAAGTCAGGGCCAGCACATGGCGCTTGGTATCTGAGACCTCATGTGGCAGGCTGCCCGGTCTCGTTGTCCCAGCTTCACCATAGAAGCTAAGATTCCCGCATTGACGAGCAAGCTCTTCAGTTGCGGCTGACAACTGCCTCAGCTCAGCCTCCAGAACACTGCCGGCATCCATGTCAGCCCGAATAAGAAGGCTGGATTGCACGCGACAAGCGTCGAGTTGAGTGGTTTAGAACCGGGTTGGTAGATGCAGCAAAGTTGCCATCCGCGACCCAAGGCAGTCGTAGTTCTCGCAAAGACTTGATGTCGTCTATATTACAGCAGTGCCAAGTATGGCCAGTAGTCCGTAGCATGTACCATGGACGCTATTTATAACTCGCAGGTGCAAACATCTATCTCTAGTCTAATCATCCCTCGACCCGTAGGTTTCAAAACTTCATACGTGATACTCTGCATTATTCCTGGGCATTATCCTTCACGAAAATCATGTACGCAACATGGTTCGCGTATGCGAGTATCATATGCGAACATCCATCAGCACAGGGTTTACATCGTCTTGTGTTGAAGCAAAGTTCGGCTATTAATATGCATGGTACTCGTACAGCATTTCGAGACAGGGCTCAAGACGCACAGATACAGCACATCACAGGGATAAGGCAAGCATGATTGGCAGAGGACTTCGGGTTATTCTCCAATGAATGTCCCTGGTTGTTATCGTGTGCTGACGTGCCGGTCCAACCATGGCACAACTGCGTTTGTTGTCAGCGACCACGGTGATCAAGCTTTGCCGGGGCCACAATCCCAATTACCGGTTTGACTAAGCGAGGATTGAACCCGTCTCAGCCAATTCTCCTGAATCCTGCGACCCCACTTGCAAGAACGAGATCTCTGGACGTCCAAAGAGAACCGTCGTGCACGTTGACGATCTATTTTGCATGTGTGGTCTAGATGAGGCCATCCAATTCTGCGTTTAGATGCCCACACCCGCGGGTCATTACATTCCATGACCGCAATCGTCGGTGACCGAGCAGAGCTGCCCACCCGCTTGGTGACCCACATGATATGGGATATGATGTCCGGCGCTGAAGAGGCCTCTAAACAAGTCTCGGGCATGACTTTCAAACCCGGCGAACACGAGGGACTGACCACCATGAAGAGGATTTGAGGAAACGAGCACTGAAAGGTTTACCCCGCTGGTACCCTCGTCACCTTGCACAAGCACAACCGCCTAGCCACGTCGCTTCACTCTCACCTAGACCTAATTCCAAGATGGGCAGCGAGCCAAGTTATCATGGTGGGTTCTGACGAGACCAGAGAAAGAACTTCCAGTGATTGACAGCCTTTGTAGATGTCGTCGGCTGTCAAAACGCTCTCTTCGAGTGGGCTGAGAGTTACGACAGCAAAGATTGGGAGCGTCTGTCAAGATGCATTGCTCCCACACTTAGGGTTTGTCCCGACGAAGGACCGGCAACAGGACATCTCACTGACGAGTCTCACACAGGTGGATTATCGCGCTTTCCTGAATAAGCTCTGGGAAGACATGCCAGCTGCCGAGTTTGTGATCATGGCAAGCGATCCTAAGGTTCTTGGCAACCAGCTTCTCAAGACGCAGCACTTTGTGGGTGCAACGGTCTGGAAACAGACGAACGAGACCGAGATCACAGGTTACCACCAAATGCGCGTGGCACACCAAAAATATACTGATGAAAGCTTCACGGGAGTCGCTGTCAAGGGTCACGCACATGGCAAAGGCACCATGTGGTATCGGAAGGTGGACGGTACTTGGAAGTTTGCCGGCCTGCAGCCAGAGATCAGGTGGTCCGAGTATGATCATGATAAAATCTTCCACGACGGCGAGGACAAGTTTGGGGAAACCGAATAAGAGGCAGGACTTGGAATGATATTATGTGAATGACTATCGCCGCTATAGCTAGAAAAGAATCATATCAAGATTCGAGGTTCGCACGTGATAGTTCTTGACTTTGTGCCTACAAGTGACCTGTCGCAGCTGGAAGAGCTACGCTGTGGTCTAACCAGATAAGATGCACCTAGTGTCCAAATCAAGGGAATGTATGATTGTTAGTTTCACAACCAAAATTATATCAAGTGGTCGTAAACTGGGGGCCAGTGCATACCTTTCATAACAAGATTAATACAGAAACCGCGAAAGGGTTCAACGGCATGTTTTTATTGACTCGTTCCAAGTCACTCTCCCAATACTGGGCGCAGAACTGATGTTGGTCATCGTTTTGGGAAGTATGGGTGTGCCCTCCGTATTGGATGTAGCCCCTCTCCTGAATGTCTACTGGTGGTGGTGGTGGTGGTGGTAGTTTCAGACGACTAACTCATGGGTTCCACTCAGGCGTATCGCTCATTGATCGGTTCCCAGTCGTTGAGTACACGCGCAAGGGTGAATCTGGCTTGGGTGTTGATAACCGGCTTGAACCCCGGACCTGATGAGCTAGGTTATTGCCCGAGCCAGATCCTAGGCATCACACATTGAAGGATCCCCGAAACTGTGCTTATGCTCCCACAAAGAATACGGGATCTGCAACGTTTGTACTTATATCTGGTTTGAGGCGGCGTCCCGTATAAGGCTACAACACCTGGTAGGCCAGATTCTACCAAAGCCATCGTACCTAGACATCATGTCGGCTCCGTCTCGAGACAGCGACTTCGCTAAGATGAACGTCTTGTATTTTAGCAATGAGTTCCCATACGATGATCTGCAGGATATCTGCCGGAAGCTTTTGCAGCACAGCAAGTCAACGAGTCACTTCATGCTATCACGCTTCCTCGATGAGGCGACACGAGCTATCCGCGAGGAAGTTCGAGACTTGCCCTCACAATTGAAATCACTGGTTCCGCCTTACGAAACTGTGTTGAATTTGGTAGACTGTTCTGAACTCCGCACGGGACCCCTCCGTGGATCCATAGATGGCGTCTTATTGTGTGCGGTAGAACTGGGGATGCTTATAGGGTAAGCTGCGCCTGAATTCACACTCCCCATTTAGACATGAACTGACGTGCCGTGTAGATACTACGAGAGGAACCCAGAGGCGTATCCTACTGATGCCTCTGGCGGTACGTCTTTGACCGGTTTGGGATTAGGGCTACTGGCAACGGCGGCAGTCTCCCTCGCGCCCGTCCCGGCAGACCTTCCCCTGTCCGGGGCGCTGGTAGTGCGGCAGGCATTCCGCCTGGGCGTATTGGTGAATGAGGTATCGGAGAACCTGGAACCCCAACGAAGCCTGGCAGACAACGGCACGCCAGGTTCCTGGGCTTACGTGCTCCCCGATGTGGCGGCAGACGTAGTGCAGAAGGAACTAAATCACTTTCACGATCAAGAGGTAAGCCCAGACTTCTACGCTGATGGCATGATGGCTATGTTCGAAGCTCATACCGGCTGTAGCAAGTTCCAGATACCAGCAAGGTCTTCATCAGTGCTGTAAGTGCTACTTCTGTCACTGTGAGCGGCCCGCCTTCCAGATTGAAGGCCATGTTTCGCAGGGCCGACTTTTTCCGGGATTGCAAATTTGTTCTTCTGCCTGTTTATGGTGGACTATGTCATGCCGAACACATTTACAGCGAAAAGGATGTGTGGCAGGTAGTTCGGACCCCGTCAATGGATTATGTGGAGTCCCATTTGTCGCCACGGATTCCCGTTTACTCTACCAGCACGGGAACTCCATTCCTCGTTTCTAGCGCCACGGACTTGATGGAGCAGATCGTTAGCGAAATCTTGACCCAGAAGATCCAATGGGATAACGTGATCCAGGGCGTGGTGAAAAAAGCGAAGGAGGTCGACACTGTTCAGTGCCAGATCCTCGTATTCCGACCATCGCTTCCCGTTTCCGACCTTTCTACTACCTTGACAAGTATTTCAGAGTTGAGCGTCTCGATAGAGGAGCTCGTCCCTTGGGTTCACGAGAAAACCAGATTGCAAGGGCAACCACGAGGTCATCGGCAGTCTAAGATTGCCATCGTCGGTATGTCATGTCGGATGCCCGGTGGAGCCACCGATACCGACAAGTTTTGGGACCTTTTAGAAACGGGGCTCGACGTGCATAAAAGGATTCCCGCCGACCGTTTCGATGTTGACTCTCATTGGGACCCTGCTGGAAAAAGAGTCAATACAAGCCACACGCAGTATGGTTGCTTTATCGAAGAGCCGGGTCTCTTCGATGCGCCCTTTTTTAACATGTCGCCACGGGAAGCCCAGCAGACAGACCCAATGCAGCGCCTTGCTATCGTTACTGCGTATGAGGCACTCGAGCGAGCCGGATATGTCGCAAACCGCACGGCTTCCACGAACCTACACCGTATCGGGACTTTTTACGGCCAGGCAAGTGACGATTACCGTGAAGTTAATACGGCGCAAGAGATCAGCACGTATTTTATACCTGGAGGCTGCAGGGCATTTGGGCCGGGTCGAATTAATTACTTTTTCAAGTTTTCTGGTCCCAGCTACAGTATCGACACGGCCTGTTCGTCTAGTCTGGCTACTATCCAGGTGCGTAACACGAGCAAGGCTAGCTTGAGGCCAACAAAACCCTTTGGAGACTAACTTGAAGTCGTTTTAGGTGGCTTGCAACTCATTATGGAACGGTGACACAGACATGGCTGTCGCAGGCGGTATGAACATCCTTACGAATTCAGATGCGTTTGCTGGCTTGAGCCACGGCCACTTTTTATCCAAGACTGCCAATGCTTGCAAGACTTGGGACTGCGAAGCTGATGGATACTGCCGTGCCGACGGTATTGGGTCTGTCGTAATGAAGCGTCTAGAAGATGCTGAGGCCGATAACGATAACATTCTCGGTGTTATTCTCGCGGCAGCAACCAACCATTCTGCAGACGCCATATCTATCACTCATCCACATGCTGGTCATCAATCGTATCTGAGCCGACTGGTAATGAGCCAGGCGGGGATATCGCCACACGACGTGAGCTACGTCGAAATGCATGGAACAGGAACTCAGGCCGGTGATGCT
Organism: Seiridium unicorne; assembly: GCA_039778275.1. NCBI lineage: Eukaryota > Fungi > Ascomycota > Sordariomycetes > Amphisphaeriales > Sporocadaceae > Seiridium > Seiridium unicorne. The sequence goes on from JARVKF010000394.1 coordinate 95,082, forward strand.
GAGGAGATTAAGTCAGTCTCAAGTGTCTTTGCACCCGCGTCTAAGCGCCGTACCGCCGAGAATCCGCTCTACATCGGGGCTGTTAAGGCTAACGTTGGCCACGGCGAGGCTGTTGCAGGCGTAACTGCACTAATCAAAGTATTGCTTATGATGCAAAAGAATGCCATTCCAGCTCATATCGGCATAAAGAACAGCCTCAACCCAAATTTCCCAAAGGATTTGGACAGGCGCAACCTGCGTATTCCTATAGAGAAGACCGAGTGGCTCTCTTCTTTGGGGAAGAAGCGGGTTGCGGTTGTGAACAATTTCAGCGCCGCAGGTGGCAACACAACCGTGGCTTTGGAGGACGCTCCTCTTAGGACAAGATCTGGAGTTGACCCCCGGTCGAATCATGTTGTGGCGATATCTGCCAAGAGTAAAATCTCGCTCAAGGGCAACATCGAGAGGCTCTTGGCTTACTTGGGTCAACACACCGACGCTGCGCTTGCCGATCTCTCCTACACGACCACTGCCAGGCGATACCACCACAATCACCGCATAGCCGTCTCTACCACGAGCATTGGTCAACTTCAGAAGCAGCTTACCGCCACTCTTGGTCGTCTTGATTCTCTCAAGCCCATACCAAATACCGACACGCCTCCTGTGACGTTTACATTCACCGGCCAAGGCGCAGCTCACAATTCATACAACTTGGAGCTATTTCATGGATCTCCGTATTTCCGGGCCCAGATATTGTATCTAGATTCACTCGTGCGAGGCCAAGGTTTTCCCTCGTTTCTCCCAGTCCTGGACGGTAGCCACCACGATTACAAACATTCCCCCGTGGTTACCCAGCTCGCTTTGCTCTGCACCGAAATTGCTCTGGCCAAATACTGGGGCTCTCTTGGGGTGCGACCCGACGTGGTAATCGGACATAGTCTCGGCGAATATGCAGCTTTGCATATTGCTGGTGTCCTTTCAGCCAGTGATGCTATCTTCCTCGTCGGGCAGCGCGCCGTTATGCTCCAGCAAAATTGCCAACCTGGAAGCCACAGAATGCTAGCTGTATTAGCATCTGTATCACAAATTCAAAAGAGCCTGGGTACGACAGAGTTCGAAATTGCCTGCATCAACAGTCCTCGGGAGACAGTGCTTACTGGCCCTAAAGAGGACATGGATGCTATAGCAGACGCTTTACGAGCCGCCGACATTAAATGCACCGCACTTGATGTTGATTTTGCTTTCCATTCCCGCCAGACAGATCCTGTCCTAGATGCGTTTGAAGCAGTCGCCAAGAGGGGCGTATTATTCCAAACACCACAAATACCCATCATCTCGCCCTTACTAGGCAAAGTCATTTTTGACGACAAAACTATCACGGCGAACTACCTGAGAAGGGCAACCCGTGAGACTGTAGATTTCGTGTCAGCACTTGACGCAGCGCTCAAGATTGGCACGATCGATGATGAGACCATCTGGGTTGAAATTGGCCCCCATCCTGTGTGCATAAAGTTTGTCAAGTCCACTCTGTCCTCAGCCAACATTGGTGTCGCGTCGCTGCGCAGAGACGAGGATAGTTGGACAACCATGTCACAAGGCCTTGCAAGTTTACACTGTGCTGGCATCAAGGTCGATTGGAATGAGTTCCACAGGCCGTTCGAGACAGCGCTACGGCTGCTCGACCTCCCGACGTATGCGTGGAACGACAAAACATACTGGATCCAATACAATGGAGACTGGGCTCTAACTAAAGGCAACACCTTTTACGACGCTGAAAAGCGTCTGATGAAGCCTCAGGATGGGCAGCTCACACCCGTGCACTCTAGCCTCAGCACCTCTACCGTGCAGCAGATCATTCACGAGAGTTTCAACGGCACGGCCGGCACTGTGGTAATGCAGTCAGACCTCTCGAAACCGGATTTCTATGCTGCCGCCTGGGGACATAAGATGAATGATTGCGGCGTTGTCACCTCTGTGAGTTACCTTTGGTTCACTGACTTTACATCGGATCCTGTCCCAAGGTGAACTTGAGACTTTCTTGTCCCTTTACGGTTTACTGACGCAGTCGTGAATAGTCCATTCATGCAGATATTGCTTATACGCTCGGCTCGTACCTTCACAAAAAGCTAAGGGGAGACGCTAGACCAGTCCACATGGACATTGCCGACTTGAATGTACTCAAAGGTCTCGTAGCCAACAAGAACTCGCATCACGCTCAGCTAATTCAAGTCGAAATCACTACGGCAAATATCGAATCCGCTGTGGCAGAGCTGCAGTGGTACAACGTTGATGCCAGCGGTGCCCGCGAGCCCTTCGCCAGCGCCACACTTGTATACGGGGACGCGAGCGGCTGGCTAGCATCATGGCTGCCCCTCCATCATTTCGTGGAGTCGCGTATCCACGACCTAGAGCGTTTGGCCGAGTCGGGCATAGCCAATCGCTTCTCGCATAACATGGCGTACCAACTCTTCGCGAACAGCCTTGTTGACTACGCAACCAAATACCGCGGCATGCAGAGTGTGGTATTACATGGCTTGGAGGCTTTTGCAGACGTGGTATTAACTACCGATAAGAGTGGTATTTGGACAGTTCCGCCCTATTTTATCGATAGTGTAGCCCATTTGGCCGGGTTCGTTATGAACGTGTCAGATGCCAACGATACGAAGACTAACTTCAGCGTTACCCCCGGCTGGCAATCGATGCGGTTTGCTAAGCCGCTTACTGCTGGTGAACGATACCGCTCCTACGTTAACATGATCCCCGATGTCGCAGACCCGACAGTATTCCATGGAGACGTGTACATACTCCATGATCGTGTTATTATGGGTGTTGTGAGAGGCATCCAGTTCCGACGATATCCTCGTATCCTACTCAGCCGCTTTTTCTCAGCCCCCGACGTTACGAAGGCACTAACAGCTCCAGCGAAACCCGCGGAGAGGCCCAGGATTCTTTCAGAGGAAAAGGACAAGAAGTCGGCAACAATCCCATCACAAACGGCAGAACGGAACACAGCTGCCGATATTCCCGAGACTGTACAGAGAATAAACACCCAGGTCACCGCTAAGGCCATTGCGAATCTGGAATCAGCCGTCCGGACTACGGAGACTACGGCCAGGCCACTGGCAAGCATGACTATCGATGGTGGCCAGGAGTTGACGACTGCGATGAAAGCCCTACAGATCATCGCAAAGGAATCTGCGATCGAGCTGGCCGAATTGACAGACGATGCTGGTTTTGGAAACTTGGGCATCGATTCGCTCATGAGTCTGGTCATCGCCGAGAAGTTCCGTGAAGAGCTTGGTGTTATCGTCAGTGGCAGCCTGTTCTTGGAATATCCGACTATAGGAGACCTGCGGGCCTGGTTGGAGGAATACTACAGTTAGCCGATGCTTTCTATCTCTTTCTTCTTTCTGCTCTCAAGAGAAGAGTAAGAACCGTATCTACAGCATTGATCAATATTTTATCAACCTGGTTGCAATACTCTCCGTCTTATTTCGGGTCTGGTAAATTGCTAGTCTTATTAAAGTCACGTCCAAGAAAACCAGAACAAGGCCGTCTCATTATTTCATTTTATAATCATTACAGTTACGTCAATGTCTTTCCAGGCGAAGACTTTCTGATTCCGTGCGAGGTGTGGTGATAATCCTGTTTCTTGTACCTAGTTCTGCAATGATATTTGCCCAACCTCTGGGAGACTCTGATGCATTTTCGTAAACGACTGCTTCGCCTTTTACTCAAAACGGCAAATGCACCAGGACATGTTCGAAATAATGCAGTTCAATAATCAATATTTCGCATGGGTCTAGATCTTTGCACAGCTCTCGGTCTCCGTAAGTTGCGGTGCTCGGAGTTTGAGCCACAAGATGTTGGCAAAAGGGCCGAATGTCAAACAGGATACATATTTTATTGGCGTCCAAGTCATTTTCAATGGTTTTGCACCATCCATATGTTGCCTGCGAATCAATTGTGCTTGAAGATGACCGATAACATGGAGATACCAGCTCAGACCGTCAGTTCTCCTGGCACCACGCAGTTCCTCTGTTTGACGATTTGTGGTTATCGGCGGCCGGGCATGAGTGAAGAAGATTATAAAAACCACATGCTACATGTGTCAGCCCCTATGACGAAAGACCTCATGGTCAAGTACGGGGTTAAGCGCTGGACGCAGGTAAGGGGGCGGAGTCTACGGTTCTAGATTTGGTGGCGCCTTTTCCAGACTGATAGATGACCAGATCCATAACACAAGCAGCACCCGACTTCTCATGGGCGTGCTTTTTGACCGCCAGATGAACAACTTGGCCGACTTTGACTGCTTTAGTCAAGTGGTATTCAAAAGCGTGGATGACTACAAAAGGATGAAAGACGACCCGTGGTATAAGCAGCACCTTGTGGGCGACCATGAGAAGTTCGCGGACACAGCACGAAGCCTTATGACCATCGGATGGATTACCGAGCACATTAGAGATGGCGAAGTTGTCAACGGTATGAGGGACTGCTAGCGTATCCCACAGCGGTAGCTCATTAATAAATCATAATGTAAAACGCGAGGCATTGTTCGATGAGTCGGACCTTCTGCGAGAACTATATCCTAATATTGCTACCCAGCGTGTCAGGGGTGTCTCAATGGTCACCGTGGAGATCGTTCATATTTCGAGGATTCACGAATGGAAAAATGAATGACACGAACATCACTTGAAAAAGGATCTTTTAGAGAGGTGTCATGTCATTCAGTCATTCTGAACACTTGCACGAAATAACGATAGCTATCCATCTCACAGCTGCACACAGTTCAACCGTACTCCATCACCCCACTTGAATAGTCCCAGACACCCGATAATTGGGAGAACTACTTCATACATGATATATGATAGCCACTCGCAGTACCTTCAGCCTTCCAAATCTGAAATGAGTACTGTTGCTCCTCTGATCACACCTGCCAGCGGCAGTAAAGATCGAATGAAGTGCAATTTGCCCCAGTGAACGACTAGGGAATTCGCCTCAGCGATGGTTGCGTCCAAGGGCCCCAGTCCGATGGCGTCTACCAGCCTGAACAGCTCACAATTTGTTGATTCCATGAAGACCCAAGTGAAAGGAACGATGCTGATGGTTAGAACCCCGGCAATCGCGAGCGAGGACCACGGCTTTCTCGCACGCCGTCTTAGAACGACGATGGATATGTATAGAAGCAAAGTGCCAACAGCCATGCCTGGCATCATGAAATGCCCGTAATGATACATGCGATGCCACTGTATAACCATGTGGGCGGGGTCTGTGTTCGTGTCATAGAAGACAGGAATCAGCACCAGGGAAAGCGCCATCATGGCCCCTGCGACGGTCCAGAAGGTCAGCTCACGTTGTACCGCTAGCCCCTGATTGTGTTTACGTACCTGCAAGGAAGGAACCGCTGATCACTGCAGTGAGCTGAATCCCGATGATCGACATGGCTTCGGGATTCTGGAGAAGGTAAGTCCCTGATGTATGGGCAGTCTAACGAAGGAACACAATCTGTAATTTTTGTATATGGCGGATCGACTGTTGATTTGTCACTCCATCGTTTATGCGTAGGTTTCAAGTGCAATGGCGAGCGGCACTCAAGTACAGCAATGATAGTTGGAATCGGCGGTGAATGTGTGATGTTCACCATACTGCGACATGGGTCGTCGGGGATGTTTGATTTCCGTAAATGGAGCCCGAACGCTGTTCGGAGAACAGGGGTTCAAACTGACGCCGTTAATGACATTTCAATCACTAGACTAGGTTAGCACTTACGAACCCAGCTCTCTGGTCTTATACGTGCGATGCATCGGAATATAATCCCCGAAGCCGTCAATTCAGTCTTCCTGGCTAAAGCGATACAACCTATCGCTCGGACTTGACGGGTATTGCAATACCAGCCAACCATTTCACCCAAACCCCGGGTCTCCATTCTCCGTTCTGACGCACGCAAAACCACCCTACCCAAGAACTTTGGACCTGACGACATTGCTTCAGTTCCCTTGCACTTGTCTCATAATTGATCATGATTGGCCTGCCGGTGCCGGTCCTCTTATTGGCCACCTGTGTGGTCCTGGCCATGGCCATGGGTTTCCGTCACAGAGGAACGAGAAAATCCCAAGGCCGAAGCTCTTCCACCCAGCGAGCCGAGGTGGACGGTGGTGTTTGGGAGCGATTGTCTGTATTTGGACAAATCGAAGGAACTATCAAGAACAGTCCAAATCTGCCAGCAGTCATTTGCTTTTGCCAACCAGCAGATCATCTGGAAACTATTGCACCTGGGTGGATCGGAGTCGTTTCATCCCTGTCCAATGGCCACACGGAAGTGGAGACTCGAGTCACAAAAGACAAAGTCGTACGCCAGTTGAATGGCGTTTCAGATATCTCCACTAATGGTTGGAGCGAAGTTGACTGCCTCCAGCTGAGCTATGCGCAGCTACATACTGCGGCCCTAAAGCTTGCAGTGGGGCTCCATGCCTTGGGTATACGGCCCGGTGCCACAATGGTTATGCTAATACCTAATGGTGCAGAGTACACGATACTGCTCTGGGCTTGCATCCTCCTACGCATCACCTATGTGAGCCTGGATCCAGCATTACTTGACATATCGGGCTTCACCACGCTCAAGCACATGCTGCGGACACTGAAGCCGCAAGTTGTTGTAGCCCCCGATCCAGACAGTGGAAGGGTATCGGACGTTGCTATTGATGAGCTGCAGCTACCCCGACCCATCCGCTTGAGCCTGTCTGCAAAATCCCATAGTACGGCTTGGATGACCATCGCAGATGTGCTGTCCAGGCTCACGGAGAGTTCGTTCGACGAAGCTTCTCTTGTCGCCAGTGCACGCAACGATGCGCCGGACAGGGTTCACTCAATCATTTTTACCTCTGGCACTTCTGGTCAGCCCAAGGGCTGCCCCCAGCGCGTGGCTGGTATGTCACACACACTTCACTCCCAGTCCTGGCTCATCGACGAGGACACGGGAGCATTCGCTGTCCAACAGGCTCACAACTCGCGTGGCATTGCTCCAGCACAGACGCTGCAGACCTGGCGAGCAGGCGGCTGTGTGGTCATGACAGGGCAACACTTCAGCGTCAGCAGCCTCATCGAGGCCATTCGAAGGCATCGTGCGACATTCATAGTCTTGACTCCTCCCATGGTGCATGGAATGAGGGCTGAACTCGCGCGTGGGCCACTGGATATTGGATGCGTCAAGAGAATTCAGATCGGCGGCGACACGGTAACGAGAGATGTAATAAGGAAGTGCGCTGCAATCTTCCCAGACGCGCAAGTATGCGTCAACCACGGTATGACGGAGGGCGGAGGTTCCTTCCAGTGGCCTTTGTTCCACACCCCCATCGCGAAAATACCATTTCTAGGCGAGATATGCCCTGTTGGTGTTGTGGCGCCCGGCTCCAGGATTAGAATATGGGACGACGAGAAAAAAACGATTGTCAAAAGATCTGAGCTGGGAGAGCTGCATATCTCAAATCCGAGCATTATTAAACATTACCTGGCTGGCGGAACCAGGGACGCCTTTTATGTCGACCGTGGCCGAGCGTGGTTCAAAACGGGCGACATCGCCACAGTAAACCAAGCTGGGCTGCTATTTATTCTGGGTAGGAAAAAGGACGTCGTTAGGCGGGCAGGTGTCGTCATCATGCCGGCATTGATCGAGAGCTCGATAGAAGCTTTCAATGGCTGTGAGGTTAGTAATCCAAACTCGCACATTCACGAAACGTGGCGACCGGTAGCTAAAACAAATATTGTGCAGGCGATCGTGGTGGCAGCTCCACACCCTACGTTTGGTGCAGAGCCATTTGCTGTGCTCAGCTCGTACAACAGTAAGACGGACGCAGAAATCAAGGAACACGTGCGGACTGCTCTAGGCGAGCATTACACACTCGGAGGTGTAGTATCTCTGAAGAAGCTCGGCCTCGAAGCATTTCCAATCAACGCAACACACAAGATTGTGAAGACGAAGCTACAAGCAGATCTGCTGAGATACCTCCAAGCCTCCAACTAGGGAAATGTGTGAATATCGGTATCGTTTATGGTGGGCAATGGTTAATTTAGAAGAATTGACATATTGCATATGGAAAATCGGCGAAAACCAAAGCATGTCGGGCAGACGGGATTGCCAATAACTTCTCTTCTTTTTATTCTCTTGAGGCTAGAATAAGTGGCGTAAATAGAAGCATTTCAAACTAACTCTCCTGTTTCCCACTTTTGCTCACCTGCTCCGCCTCTTTCACGCTTCAAACTGATTTCCTAATCTCATCCGGTCATGTTGGGGTGGGGGATCCTTGTTCAAATGAATTGGCCAAGTCCGGTCTCTTCCACGGCTGCTCAAAACCTGTGAACGGCACCCACTTGAGGTCCAATGGTATGTCTTTAGTAGTATCCTGACACATTCTGGCGAGCTTGAGCCACATGTCGCCCTTCATGGGAAAGTAAGGCTCCCATTCACCGACTTCCCATTCCGCCGCCACCTGCTTGCCATGGTAAACAGCCCGGACGAACTTGGCAGCATGACCATCGTCATGCTCCTGAGTGACGGCCCGAAATATGCCAGGCCAGTCTGCAGGGCTACCTTGAGTCGGATCCTCATACCCTGAGATGGCGTCGCCGTCCAGAGGCGCGCTTCCACACACGGCATACCATGCCAGGTCCAGTCGTGCCTTCCACTCCACGAGCCGCACGCGGTCTGCAAGCTTGATCCAGTCCTGTCGGACCAAGACACTGAAGAAGATACTGCTGGTTACACAGTGCATGTAGAAAAAGTCAATCTTCCTTGGGCGGCCCTGACGCTGGGCGGCGCCGGCAAAGAAGGCACATGTGCTGATCATCTCAGCCGTCCTGCGCCGCAGCTCCTCCTCATCCTGCCTGATGAAGAATTGCGCGGCGATGGTCGACATCTGCTCGCAGGCTCGGCCGACTATACCGTCGCGCATCTTATTGCCAAAGTCAGACCACCGGGGGGCGCTTCGCACGTCCTCGCTCGCTCTCACCTCATGAATCAACTCGATCATGGGCTTGGGCCGGGCTGGCGGGTATGCGATGGCAGCCTCGGCCTCGGCGCTGAGTAGGAGCTTGCTGATCTGACTGTCATCATGCGACGCAGCCTGGGCCAGCCCCTCGGCGATGATGTGTTCCTCGTTGAACTCGATGCCCAGCCCAAGGTGGATGATGGGATGGTAAGCACCCTCGTACATCCGTGCCAACATCTTTTCGGCGACATCTGTCCGCGAGAACAAGTACTCCTGAACGGTATTCTTCCAGCCCTTCGCGGCGATTTGGCGTTTGAAGAACTCGAGAAAAGTATGGTACTGCGTAATTTCGCCAATATTGGAATATAAAGTCGGTGCATCCGCGAGCTTCTCCAACAATACTGAATCAATCTCAGGAATGGGCCGCTGGATGGGCGTGCCATCCTCGTAGCGGTCGCGCAGTGCTTGGGGACTGGCGCCAAGGGAAAGATGGGTAAGAAGGCTATGTGCGATGTGGTTGTGTCCAGCCGTGTCACGGAAGAACATGTGCCACTGCTCATGATTCTTCTGGAGAAGCCGATTGCATTCCTCCACTGATTCATTGCTAATGCTTTCATTTTTCACAGCCTCGATTTGCGACAGGGACAGGTGAATTGGTGATTCGGCCATTTTTTCCAGTACCTTGAATAACAAATTAGTCTCGTCGACGAAGTTGATTTGAAATTGCAGTAGAATACGTTCACAAATAGCCAAGTCCACATACCGAACTCTGGTCTTATTATGCTCGGCAAGAAAGGAGTAAACTAATTCCGCGGTCTTAGCCGAAGTCGGGTACCGAGAGGGGTGGGCGGCGGGACATTACTAGATGCCCTGCCTTCGAGGGCACCAGCATATATCCGAGAGTTGAAATGTGAAATGATGGCTACTATTATTACCTGATAAACGCCTGGTAGTCTTTTGGTTGTAAGAGCTCTCACTATTCAATTACAGGACTGTTATGTTCAGATGATGGTCTTATGATCATCAAATGCTAAGTCATCCACTATCATCCACTTGTACTTCCAGCTTTCGGTGGTGTACGTAGCCGCAAAAGACATTCATAGCGTTGCCAGTTTGAGATTATCATCTATTGGAAGTTCACTCCAACGTGATTAGGGAACCCAATATCTTAACCGCTGCCATTTCTTGCTCTTCTACCTTCTTTTCACTGATTGAAACGAAAGTGTGGCCCAGTTTCTGGCAGGAAAGGGCCCATCCAAGGGAAGTAGTTTAATAACAGTCCCACAAATATACAAAGAGGCGTGCCTCCAGGGAATTTTGCCCCGACGCCACGTATCTTATTTACCACACAAACATTTTTGCTGTCATAATAACCATCTTCGTTATCCGCTGCCTCTATCATGCCTCCCGCCAGGTCGAGGTAGCTGATAAAACTCTCCTCCTCGTCGAGGGACAACTTGTGTCCGCGCGAGATGTCCGGCGAGAGTCCGGCAGGCTTGATATAGATGGTTGTAATCCAGTCTTCCTGGGCACGCAGAAGCTTCTCGGCGAGCCTGAGGTCGTTGTACACATGGTTGGCAGCCGCCAACATGATAGGCCTGAACAACCCCATGTGGCGAGCCAAGTGGTCGTCGATCGTGGCGGAGCTGAGGAGCAGCAACTTGGGCAGCTTCGTCCCTGGGCGCGACTGGTCTCGGAGTTTTTGAAGAGCCGAGATAACAGTGGCAGCGATATCCTGACTGACGTGACACCCAGGGGCATTCGTGTTGGTCGTCACCGCCAGGAAGACGGCTTTCGTGTCTCGAATGCAATCGGCAATCAGATCCACATCGTGAATGTCGCCCTCGAATAATGTCACCTGCTTGTTCTCTATCACCGCCGGGACTAGGGTGAGTAGTTTCGATTTGTTTCGACAGAAGGCATGAATTTTGTTTTCCGGGCTGTTGAGCAAGTTCTCAATCAGAGAACTACCGGTATTTCCAGTACTCCCCAGAATGGCGTAAGCAGGCATGATATGTATAAGCTGCCGGGTGTGGATGGAATGGGGAATAGTATGAAAGATAGGGGAAATGGAAAAGGTAGAACCCAATACATTTAATGCTATTCGCCTCATGGTTATACGTACAATCTCGACCGAATGAAGCGTACCCATTCAGCATCCGCATGAATGCGACGTAGAACTCCGATACATCGGATCCCGACTTGGGTCAATGTGGCCATGATTTACTGCTTCATCTTGCAGCTGCAGACTGCAGACTGCAAGGATCAGCTGCTGATACCGGGATTGATTTTTTGTCGGGACCACGGAGATCTTTGGAGTCTGTCGGGACAACCAATCATGACGCATTGGCTAGACCTGGAGATTTTGGGACTGCATGCACCTGTAGCAAGCACAATCTAGCGGGTCTCCTTTCTCAGATCATCTGCTATACAACCTCCAAAGTTTGGGCAAGTCTGTAATTAAGCCATCACAATGAACATGAAGGCTTTTGCAACCCGGCGGATTATCTTACGGGCAGAGAACTCCGATCAGGATGATTGAACGCTTCAGACATGGATGTCCCAGCTGCCCCTGGTCGCAAACCAGCCTACGGGCTTTGGAAGTGGCGCAAAACAAGATTGCAATAATTCCCCTGTTTGGCGATAAGATTATGTTCGGGGACCATAGAGACCACCATTATCCGACCATGTTTCGTATAAGACAAGGCCAGAAGCTTGCCCAGGGAGACCTTCGGCATGTATACCACTACCACCATCCACCACAAGCCGATTTGTTTTATCTTCCCAATCGGGACGTCTTGAACAATGGGTGGGAAGGCAGCGATCTTTCTTTTGCTAAGCTCCATTGCGAGTGAGGCGCGAATTATTCCGCGTTACGCAACGGTCGTTGAGCCTGCAGTCGCCAGTGGTAGTCATTACGACTTCATCATTGCTGGTGGTGGTATCTCTGGACTTACACTTGCAGATCGACTCACGGAGGATCCAGATGGTAAGAGGCGTTCCCAACAAAAGATGGGTGCATACAGTACTGAACGGAAGTAGTCAACGTTCTCGTCATTGAAGCCGGGCCGCTCGACAATGGCGAGGATGCCGTGTATGTTCCCGGTGACCGGAATACAACCGCCTACCAATGGCCCAACATGGACACTGTACCCCAGCCTCAGCTCGATAACCAAACTCTGTCGCTATGGTATGGTAAAGTGGTTGGTGGTGGCAGTACTGTTAATTCTATGGTCTTTTTGAGGTCTGCAAACACCGTGAATAGTCGCACCTCTACGGACACCTGGCTGACAGAATGCACGCTCAACAGGGGCACAATCGCTGATTTCGATGGCTGGCAAAGCCTTGGGATCACAGGGTGGAGTTGGGATGACATGTTGCCGTATTATATCAAGGTAAGCGGTTTGGGCGTTCGTGAAGAATGACAATTCCAATTGCGGGCTAACTACGAGAACGTGAAGAGCGAAAACTTCACTAGACCTGATTCAAACTTTGCCGCTGCAGAGAACATTACCTGGGACGACGCTGTACGCGGGAGCAGCGGACCAGTTCAGTACACTTACCCAAACTACATCTACCCGGCAAACAGTACGTGATCTTTCAGCCACCTGTGTGCACAGGCTGAAACAGCTGACTGGTTCATCAGGCCTCTGGGCGAGCGCTTTGGAGTCAGTTGGCATCCAGCGCAGATTGGATCCGCACACCGGTATCAACCCCGGGCTGGTCAGCCTGCCGTTCTCCATCGACGCCAGAAACAAAACCTGGACGAGAAGCTCTGCGCGTCGGAATCATTATGACGGAGCGATCGTGCGATCAAACTATCATCTCCTAACAGAACAGAGGGTTGGTAAAGTCGTGATTTCCGACGGAAAGGCCACGGGTGTCGAGTATCTCCCATCTACTGGGGGTGCCTCGACGACCGTCTACGCTTCCAAAGAAGTCATTGTGACAGCCGGAGCCTTGAACACACCTCAGATACTCATGTTATCTGGGATCGGTCCTTCGTCGTTGTTGCAATCTTTAGGTATTCCAGTCGTCTCAGACCTTCCAGGTGTGGGACAGAACCTGCAAGATCATTATAGTGTAGACATAGCCTATTCTTGTACGTCAGACCTTTCCCACTTGCCTAGAAGGTACGGTCAGCTACGCGTTTACTGGTGCTAACTGAATCTACGTCCAAGGGGCCACATCGATTCTCCCCAATTCGACTACCTTCTCGACCAACAGTACTTACCAGGCAGAGCAGCTTGCACTTTATGAAGCCAAGCAACCCAGCGCGTTTACGATATCTCAACATCTCCCGACTAGTTTTGGACTTGTTGCACTGAAGGATTTTGCCAATGGCACTGCCTACGAGTCAATGATTTCTAACATCCGTGCGTACGATGCTGCCTCCTCGCTCCCACTGGATGTCGACCCGACCGTCCTAGCGGGGTACACGGCACAGCGTGATGTTCTAATTCAGCAGTATGAGAATCCCGACATGGCCGTCGGCTCCCTAAACTGGAACACAGGCTCTGATGGACAAATCTTCTATCTAAAGACACTTAGCCGGGGCAACGTGGTCATTAATTCCACCAACCCGTTGGACTATGTGGTCATCGATATGCGAACAGCCACAGATCCCGCAGACTTTGCTTTCCTATCCGAGCTTCTGCGTAAGCTCAGAACAGTCATGGCCGCGCCCGCAATGGCTACCCTAGGTCCGACGGAACTCAGCCCCTGGGGTGCCGAATACCAGACCGACGAAGAGATGGCCCCAGCGATCCGCCAGACGCTCTCTCCATCTTCGGGACATATGTGCTGTACAGCCGCCATGCTGCCACGCAATCTTGGGGGCGTGGTGGACTCGGAGAAGAAAGTTTACGGCGTGCAAGGCCTCAGGGTTGCTGACGTCAGCACCCTGCCTATCATCCTCTCCGGACCGCCTACTTCTACTGTATACGCCGCAAGTGAGAAGGTGAGATAATACATTCCGTCTCTTTTTGGGGACATGACCCGTCCCGAGCATTTATCCCGCTCGAATGATGCTTACTAGTAGCAGCTTGCAGATATGATCAAGAAGGAGTACAGCCTCCGCGGTTCTTCCACATGAGCACGGTGACGGGAATTGGGCCGTGGGGCTAGAAATCGACTTTTGATAATTTCTTTGGGGTGGTTTTCTTGACTACAAGGAACTCGCGTTCAGTTGGACTCGATCTCTCTAACAATCTTGGACATTTGTATAATTTGGCCCCGTTGTCAATGTGTCCAGCGGATTCATCGACACGTCTCAGATCAATAAACACGATATTCGGGGGTTTTCGCATTAAAGTGATAGCTACGGAACTTTTAGTGCGTGTGTAAATACAATGTGCATATCATGCTCGCTCGCTAGGTAGCAATCAGGCTTCGAACGTAAGCGACTGCCCAAGGTCACCTGTGAGGGCGACCCACTTCAGTCTCTCGCCTAAATTCATCGTCCTCGGATCTACATACATACTAGTATTCCATGTTACATCTTCGGGAATCATTCCATCGCCAGACACCGGATATTGGCATTGACACTTCCGACACCCGGTCTCCACTACAACATTGCCATCCCCGAAGCTCTGCATACATAACAGGAGCCATGATATTCTCCAGACTATTCAATTGGGAACATCACCGATGTACCTTGACCACTATAGCCCCCTGTTTTCTAGTTCTAGGCCGCTCCATGCGCCATGGTAGGAATATAGCAGGGTATCAAAAATAAGCATTGCAAACAAGCATCGGGCGCCGGCCCCACACCCCCCCTTCACCCCCGTCATCTGCCATCGCACTGTGTACGATGACCCTACTTCCCTATCTATTCCCCTGTCTACATGTACCTTTCTGATCTTTGCACACAGGTTTCGGTGTCCGAATCGACCCGCTGATTGGCTGTAACCTTGACTGCAGTTGGCATTTCAACAATATGTCGGGTCTCGTATGCCTCTCTCCCGGTCCACCGACGGACAATACACAGCCTACGCCCGTATCCAGATCCGTGCCAAGCCGTCCGTTCCTCTTCCGTTTCTTCTTCACTAAATCCATCGGCGAGATGGGCAGTACAGCAAACGAACCGGCGCCTGTCGACGGCACCGGCACCACGGCTGACAAAGATGCCCCAAATGAAGAAAGGGTGGGTCCAGACTCTGCGCCGCCAGCAGCCGATACAACTATTAGTGGACCACGGTTGTGGCTTCTGATCAGTGGTATGATGCTGGGTGTCTATCTTGTAGGACTGGATACCACAATGCTTGGGACGGTAGGACATCTCTTGCCCTTGTTTCCCCTTGGACGATTCATGTCCCAACGACGTCATCCTTGTTTACTACCGTTGCTTGGTCGAGTAACAAATGGCTAGGTGATACCGACGCTCACCAATTACTTCGGAACCGTCGAAGATCTATCATGGTACTCGACAGTATACGATCTCGTGAGGTAAGATAGTAAAACGCACACATGGCACAACCAGCGGCGCTAACGAGCGACACGAAAGCTGTATGTTCACTCCACTGGTAGGTAGGATATTTACTATTTTTCGGGACAAACATGTATATCTTATTTCCATGGTTGTGTTCCTCGTCGGCACCGTCATCTGCGCCGTCTCCACTACAAGCTCCGTCTTTATCCTGGGTCGAGCTGTGAACGGCCTTGGTGCAGCTGGCCTGGTCACCGGCGCATTGCTTGTTATTCGTGCCGCCTGCAAGCCGAGTATTCGACCCGTCGCCACAGCAATCACCATGGCCATGATTCCAACTGGATCTGTCACGGGCCCTTTGATAGCCGGTGTGTTAGCTGGCCACGTCGGATGGAGATGGTGTAAGTGGAATAGTTTGGCCTCAGATAGCCTCCCCAAACGCGTCTAATTGTGCAAAATTAGGTTTCTGGATATTTCTCCCAATGGGTGGGTTCGTTATAGCTACGACTCTTCTGATGCCCATCCCTGACCACATGTCCAAACCCACTATGGAGGAGGCTCTGAGGCTCACGCGAACTAGCCTGGATCCGGTCGGCTTTATCCTGTTCGCCGGAGCCACCTCGACGTTGTTGTTCGCTACGACCTGGGGCGGAGCAGTTTATGCTTGGTCTTCCTCTACAATCATTGGCTTGCTATGTGGATGCGCATGTCTAAGTGTCGCCTTTATCTTGTGGACTCGTCAAGCTGGCGACAACGCGCTAATCCCGATGTCCACGCTCCGTCGGCGCCCCGTGGTGATGGGAATCGTCTTCACGTTCTTCCAAGGCGGCGCATCGCAGATGATACCTTACTATCTGCCCCTCTGGTTTCAAGCTATCAACGGGGATTCGGCTGCTACGAGTGCCATCCACATGCTGCCGTCTATTCTAGCACAGATTAGTGCTTTGATCACTTTTGGGGCCCTAGGTGAGTATTCATGTTTATAATCAATCGTGCCAAGAACTGATTTTGCTCTTTCTTTCTTTATCAAATAGTGCGTAAATTCCAATATATTCCTCCATGGGCAATACTCGGAAGTCTTCTCACCTCTGTCGGATCCGCTCTTTACACGACATTCTCACTCAACACCACGGTTGGCCGATGGATTGGATACCAGATCATGACCTCAGCCGGTCGGGGCTTCGCCTTTCAAGTGGTAAGTTCCAAACCCACATTACACCTGTTTACCTATAGCTTACGAGAAAGTTGTAGCCTATTGTAGCGATCCAAGAAAACGTTCCCGCTGAAGAGAACGCGACTTCGATGGCTTCAGCCAATGTCTTCATGCTGTTTGGTGCCGCCGTTGCCACCTCAATCAGTCAAACCATATTCCAGAACTATCTACCACAGTATCTCGACCAATATGCCCCTAGCGTGGACGCCACCGCTGCCCTGCATGTGGGTGCCACAGAGGTCCGCAATCTTGTGCCACCAGATCAGCTTGTTGGGCTTCTCACGGCCTACAACATGGCCCTGACCGCTATGTTTTACCTGCCGGTTGCGTGTTCGGCGCTTGCATGTCTAGCCGCATTTGCTTTACCGTGGACGCCTCTAAATAGAAAATAGATCAAACAACAGAAGGAAGAGTGGGTTGCAAATAGTGCCGTGGTACTAATGTTCATGCTGTCAGATCGCCTTGGTGGCACTTTGACTGGTCCATAGTTTGAAGCCATTTCGTGAGATTGGAAGGCGATCAGCTCGGTTTGACATTTGTTCCATCTACCCAGCGCCGCAGAGCTAGTAGATAGTTGACTAGAACCCGGTCAGCAATTTAGATCCTCCATAATCAAGCATCTCACTTCAGATACTGAATGCGTTGTTCTATTATGTGTTGCCTACTTGAATGGACGTTGCATTAGAAGTTGAGTATTATAGACACATTGAGAACATAGCTTTGCACCATGTCGTCAAGTTTACTGGGAGGACAATTAAATATTAGACAATGTTGAGCCAGTTGAGGGACGGAATATTGCCTTTGATTACATTAACCTGCTGCCTCTTTCCTCCTCGGCGCACGCGTATTCTGATAAAGCCATATCGTCGCTATCTAGAATGATTTGTTATAGGCCTCGTCTATGTCATTCTCAAAGATACGGTAGACCTCGGGACGCACAAGGGTTCCTTTGCCTGTCCGCGGCACCACAACATCGCGAATGACAATAAGCATACTTCTCTTTACGGCCATCGGCAGTGTACCACTCGAAAACTCCTTCTGCAGAGTATCATATACCATATCGATGATCTCGTCAGTTGCTATTGCACAGTTGGGCACGGTGAAAAGAAGAAGACCCGGTTCTGGACGATCGTTGCCGAACAACATGACTTCCTGCAGGAGGGAGCGATGCACAGCCAGGACTGCGTGCTCGTATGCTAACGAGTGTAGATCCACGATGGTCAGTCCATCGGGGCTGGGTCTGATCGTCTCCGACATGCGGCCGATGCACTTGAACCAGTCTGTCCGGGTGGGATGTTGCACAAACAGGTCGCCCGTGTGGAAGGAGCCGTCAGGCTGGTTTGCGAAGCTCTTGTCCTGAGTCGGGTGACTAGGCAATACGACAAACTCGTACATGGCCGTCTCGGTGCCCGTCAAGTCGGAGCGCGGACGGAAGCAGACGTGTTGCGCAACGGCGGGATCCGGCCGTAAGTACTCCCAGTCCGGATCGCTGCGGCTTTGAGACGCGGGGATCAGACCTGAGGACAACTCGGTCATGCCGTAGAGGTTCACTAGACGCACGCCTGACTTCACGAGCTGGTCGCCGAGCTGCTTGGGCATCACTTGTCCTGTCGTGACTACGATGTCGCACTGACCCAGGGCGTCAAGGCCCTCACTCGTCGACATGGCAGCGAAAAGACTGCCACCGTTGAACCAAGCTGTGCGCGGATGCAATTCAGTCAGGATCTTGCGATAGTCCTGAGCGTTCGGCGCGATTTGCTCGCTGGCCCAGACCGACGGACCGCCAGTTTTGAGGAGCGCGAAAAGCATGGAATGAAAACCGACGCTGTAGTAGAGCCACGAAGTCATAAATGTCGCTCCGTGCATCCTAGATGGGAGACCCCGTAGTCGGCTCATCACGGCGTTGTGCGTCTTGGGAATGAGCTTAGGTTGCCCCGTTGAGCCGGAAGAGTGTAGGATGAGGGCTATGTCGGAAGGGCTGATATGAGACCAACGTTGCGTGTTATCATGGCCATTTTGAATGTTTTCACCATTGTCTTCCGTGTTCTCTGCCCTTGTGTCCGACAGTCGGTCTAATCCGAGTAGAGAAATGACTGTCTTCTGCGCCATTTGGGGCGTGTTTCGTAGCGCTTCCGTAGCACCTTTGTCAGTCATTGAAGTCCCGTCAATCACTGTCGAACAATTGACCTTTTCCATCAAAATGGCGACCGTCTTTGGGGCCAGCCCAGGGGACACAGCAAAAATGGTGTAACCCAGCTCAATAAGGGCTATAGAAGAAACCACCCACTCTATGGTAGACTTGCCGCGGAGAGCGACCACTGCCTGGCGCGAGCGCGCAGTCCCAGACAATCCGGCTTTGGTGTATATTTGGGCTGCCTTCCGTGCCATTTTGAAAAGGTCCCGGGGAGTGTAATAGGCTATATCAGTGGCATGCTGTCCCGGGAACCCTAGCGCCTTTGTTGTTAGATATCTTCCATGCTCGATGAATTCTGGCACCGTCCGAGCCTGGAGCGCGCTCTGGACAGCCGATTCTTCTGGAGTCGTTGCTTTGGCTGCCATCTTATTCGCTGAGGAAATCAAGAGTTTTAATGACGAGGTGAGATTAAATTGGTCGCATGACGGAAATTTATGTAGTCCAGGCTTTACCGGGCTGAATTCCATGGCCAATAGTCTTCGCGATTACGTTATCAGCTTTCCGGGTATAAGGTGTAACTTTGTTATATTTCGGAATCCGAGAGAGCGCATCTTATTATTTTCTGCCCCCTCGAAAGGCCCCGCTTGCGAGTTCTGCTCGGGTTTAACACACACGAGTCTTACTGTAATGAGGATCTTGCCGTTCTATTTTTCGGAACTCATTCTTATCCACCCATCGACCTCGGTCTCCTTTAACTCAAGCATCTTATGTCCTGCACCCCACCTATTTAGTATATCGTGGCCTTAGAATCCCTTAGCAATTCCTAGTCTTTATCGCTATAAGTTTGTATTCCTAGAATCGAGCTTGTTTTTTATATAATCGGAAATAAAACGGTTAATTAATAAAATATATATAAATTTATAACCCGAATTACCCGAAATAATAATTAACGATAGGTATAACGGATAATATATAATAAAAATGGTTTCATTTAACGTTTTAACGTATTAATAAATACGCGTATAAACGAATAAACGCTCGGTTAAATATAATATATAATCCCGTTAAAAATCCTTTATCCTTTTTTTTAATTATAATTAAGATTTTATATTTCGCAATTAAGATCGGCCGTAAAAACGACGAAACCGGCTGTTTAATTTAATTATAATAATTATAATAACTGTAACAATTATTAAGAAACACCAGGTGATAGGCTTAACGTATAGGGTAACTGTATTCAAAGACTTATTCTTAAGGAATCTAAGTTGAGGCGCGACGAAGCCGCAAAGAGTTTTCCACGATGTGGCTCCGCTACGCTGGCGCTCCACTGGCGCCACGACGGCTGCTCCAGCATCGTTACAATTATTCCCCCCTACGAGAAAGGCCGTCCCCGGCCGTGCATCTACTGGAACTCCTGGGTAAGGTGTCGGCCATTGGTTGCAGCTTTTGAAAGGGGTTCGAGTCACGTGTTTTGTTTTGGTTGAGCCCACTCCTAACTCATTTCTGCAAGGCCAGTGAGTTAGGAGTGGTAGACTCTGCCATAAATCTCATTGTCAGATCTACATCTCATCTGCGGCAGAAGCAGAGCGCCTTTTGATCCGTGGGCGCCCCCGCTTCTTGCCACACTCGTTTGTATCTCTTAAGTGTCTCAAGTGTTCCTCTTTCGATTCATGGACATGTCCTTGGGTACACCGGTAGGAAACCCGATGCGGCTGAATACAACTCTTGACTGTCGAACATAGTTGTCACGCCGGGCTGCTGTATGACTGCAAGCACATTGAAATGTGCCTGGGATTACCACAGTGCTTTCTCCATACAGTTCTGGTTGATGGAGCTTGCTCTTGTGGTGCCTGATACGTTCTTTTTCCAATGTTGCAATGTGGTCACAACCTTTTTGACACGGAAAATTGAATCCAGTGCTGGGTGCTGCTTCCAGACCATGATTGTCTGGCTGAGTGGTATTTTGTTGAAAAACACTAGGCTCTGGTTCAGGAGCGGTCTCGACCGATCGAAGCCGCGCCTCCTGAGCTGATGGCGCAAGGCGATGTGGTGTGAGATCAGGCGAGCACCCAGTATCTGGCGATGAATCCGGGAATTGAGAAACACTTGTACTTGTCGCAGGAAATGAAGAATTACGAAGAGTGGTTGTTGAGAATGGAGAAGAGTGAATATGATCGAGCTGATTCCTAACATTGGCATAATTGTGGTTGAAAAAAACATCCTCAGGCTTGACTCGCGAGAAAACCCTAGGGTCGAATGAAGCCTGGTCTTGTCGAGGACGCCTCGGCGGGAAGCCAGTTCCTATGGAGGCATCCTCGCGGTAGCCACAGATGTGCTCGTTGCCAAAGAAGGAAGAATCGCAAAGGTTGCAGAGACTTTCAGTACCGAATGCCCGCCAGGGAATTTGCTGTCCGTCCGCTAATTGATGATCATGTTGTTGTGATTGAATGGGAACAGCGCCAGGTTATCCTGACGCAGCTCACCACTATAAAGGAGTTGTGGCGTGTAGCCGTAGTCGGACTGTCTCGAAAGACGCCGACAGTTAACAGAGTCCAGTGTAGGAAACCACTATTTCCATACGTCAGCGTTGTTGTTCTTCTCCGCGACAAGGCCCACGCGTCACATACAAGAGACTGCTTTGCCTACAGCCGCTCCGCAGAGCTTTTGCGCATGCAAAGAAGTCTGAGGAGTAAAGAAGTATGGGAGGAAAGATGGACAAGACCGTAACTTATAGATCGCACGGCTGGGTCGACCTGGCCGCGGGCACCAGCCTGCGACGCATACATTAGCTGAGAGGCCATTATCTGTCACTGCATACCATGCCAAGCCTGCAAATCGGGAGGTCCCCGGCAGCAGGCTGTGCGAGTGGCCAGCGGCATTCGTTGGCACAAGGCGAACTGCAGATGCAAGGCATCTTCTGGGGGCGGGGTTGCCCTGAAGCCATTCTTGGGATTGGATAGATGGACCATGCGCGTAGTCCAGCTGACATTGGGACAAAACTGATGGATGTCTTATCCCAGAGAGTCTGACGCATAACAAATTGCCTTAGTCACACACCAAATGGCAAGACTGCACAGGTCGAATAAAAATTTCCAAAATCCGTGACCATCGAAGTATAGGAGTGTGGAATTTGCGGAGAACAGCCCTGCATATAATCATAGCAAACGTTAAAATAGTCTTTAATAAGCAACCCTATTCCACAGTATTCTATTACTTGAGCCAGTCATAGACTAAGACTTCTCAGATTATCCGTATGACCTTATATAAACCTAATATTTATCCTAGTTTATTTTATCACTTTAACCATGTAGTGGTTAGGAAGGTGCGATTTGGCCAGTGGTTTTCTTATAATAAGTCAAAACACGATTGGTCGGACATAGTCAGCTCATATATCTATTGACACGGTAGGGGGGTTTCTCAAGTCGAATATTTTTAAATAGAATATCTTTCTTAAGTAGAATATTCATTAAGAAACAATTGAATTAACTAAAGAAACTCCTAACTGCCATTGATCATTGCCTTATATTGAGTGATACCTCATGAAAGCGACCCCGAACGCCATAAAATAGCAAATGTTTACGTGATATCAAGAACCAGCACTGCTTCCCAGCGTTTGTCACGGTCTGCTCCCAGTCAAGGCTTGGCTCAACCAAAAAGTCGGATTAATGAAGAATCTAAAGATATTCTCCAGCTCCGCCAGCAGCTCCCAGCTGCTGTGGGGCCACGCCGTCACAGCGTTCAGACCTCTAAAGGCAAAGAAGGATAAGCGGGCTGCCGGGGAGGTGAATCAACGTCCATCGAGTCAGGAGAACCAGAAGCAGGAGAGTCTGCATCGTAATCCTCGCGCTTAAGGCGTTCGATGACATACTCCCGAAGGTATTCGATAACGCGCACGTTCTCCAACCAGGCCTCGTACGCTGTATCCTCGCCACTAGACTCGGATTCAGCCGAAGGAGAGCTCACAACAGACTCTGTGGCCTTCGGTGTACTCTCGCGGTCTTCGGGGATAGACCTTTGAGCCGGGTTTGCCCGCTGAAGCATACCACCAGAGTAACGGCGGCGTGGGTCAGGGTCAAAGGTAGGGCCGAGAGTGGACGTAGCAGACTGGCCTGGGTAACCAGAGGTTACAGCGGGCAGTGTGGGATACAAAGCTGAAGTGGTCGAGCTGTGGCGAGAGATCGGGGACAGCCCAGACGAGGAAGCGCCTGGCGAGTGACCAGAGGTGTACGACATGCTGCTGCTTGGAGGGGTTACGGCAGGAGTGCCATTCGAGTGCGTCGAGGAAACGGCAGTCAACGGCGATGCTACGTTGTGGGCCTGAGAGTATGCAGGCAATGACTGGTGTTGTGCGCCACTAGTGGTGTGAGGTGGTGAGTGACTGTGTCGGTAACCAACGGGAACGTAGTGGGAGCCAGCTTGATGAACACCTGCAGCGGCAGCAGTGTTGGAGTTTTCATAGACGGTGCTCTGCATCTGCTCGAGGATCTGATCAATCTGAATGAGATCGTTCTTGGTGCGGACACTGGGCATTGGTGGCAAAGTATAGTGCTGAGCGTAAGGGTCGCTAGCACCGCCGCCGACAGCGACAGCTGGCGCTGGCAAATACTCTGTCGCAAGGGATCCGGTGTGAATTGGGAGTGCACCATGGAGTGGCATCAGCCTCTGCCCGACCTGAGCGTAGGATGCAGGGTCCATGTGGCGGCGTTTAGCATCACCGAAGAACTCGTTGAGAACATCATAAGTACGCTTGCGGCTGTCGAACTCGGCAGCGGCAGCGCTGTATCCAATATGATCGCCGCGGCTGCCCAGCGGCTGATAGTACATAGGTCCACCGAAGGAGGATGGCTGATGCTGATAGTAGCTACTGGGGTGACTGTTTGGATGCGGCTGACCGAAGGCGGCCGAGTTAGTACGGATCTGCCCATTGTGATCATAGTAGCTAGAGGGAGCTGGAGGCGGAATTAGTCTCAATTATAGAAAATAAACTGGGGGGGACCAAACTGGGCATACCCTTGGATTGGGGCCTGTAGCCACCGTTCATGCCTCCATGTTGTTCAGGGGATCGAACCAACACAGAGTCGTCGGCGTGAGTCTAAAGAAAAATCAGTAAATTTCGTTAGTCAGAGGAGGCAGACGGTCGCATACCTTGACATGTTTCTTGAGATCCTGAGGGCGCTTGAAGGACTTGCCGCAGAAATCACACTTGTGCGGCTTGAGAGGCACATGGACCCGAATGTGGGAGGTGATGTGATCACGCTTGACGGTGGTGGTCCTGCAAGAGTTCCATTGGCAGGTCAGGTTTAGGTTGTTGGTGCTCTTGCGACCGACATGGCGTTCGCAAATGTGCTCATACAGACTCTCGGCAGCGTTAAATCTCTCACTGCAGCTGCCCCAGCGGCACACGAGCGACTCATCTGCAGAGGTGGAAGCTGCGGCTGTTGCTGGTGTAGCTGGTGTCGCTGAACTGGTCTGAGTAGAGGTGCTAGTTGCCGTGGTGGCTGTGGCCGTGGACGGAGCTGGGGTGGTCCCACTTGACGAGCTATCGCCCGTGGCAGGGGGGTTGTCCGACGCGTTGGTAGACATGGTCGGGCAATAAGATGGTCCGCTCGTAAAGAAATAGGGAAGCAAAATCCAAGTAATCGAAATCCTTCCTCAGATAAGACACGAAACGGCTGATAGACAAGCTTTTTACTTAACGGGCAAGAAAATCTCGGGAGAAAAGTGCTCTCGAGCAAAAATGGGCATCCTCCCTACTTATTATGCTTCATCAGATGAGTCCGCGACTTGAGTACGGCCTTGGCGACTCGAATAATTGGTTATTCCATCGTTGCTCCTCTCTTTAGTGGCTTGGCGAATCTTGGCGGGCTCGATCGAAAAAAAAAAGACATTCTCTTTTGCGTGGAATAACGGTTATCCGGATGTACCGCACTAGTGATGGAGTGGAGTAACCACGGAAGTTAAGCAAATGATTTCTTACCGAGCTGGGTGCTCCCACCTTCCACCGACTTGGCTTCGTCTCCTCAAGTTCACCCATTCTCCAAAAACTCGGCTTGAATGCTTTGAATCAACAAGTATTCGGGGCCATCGTTCTTAAAAAGTTCCGAAATAGAGACAACTCATCTTTAACATTTAACTGCCATCGTTATTCGTCGAATATGCATAATATAAGATGATCTGCCAAGATCAACAATGGATTGACACCCTGGTCGCAGTTTCGTCTTGGCCCTACGCTCCGCCACGTCCAAGACTTCCGCTTCAAACGAGGTCTTGGAAGGTGGCTACTGAATCCTTGGCGGCGTTTTGCCAAGTCTATCCAGTGTCCAGTATCCCGACCCTCGCCAATAGACAGCGACGTAACATTAAACTGCTAGAAACCGTACCTGTCGCACGCTGGTTGCTTCGTGTCCAGAAAGTCATGCGCACTGCTACTCGAATCGAATCGTTTTCGTTAGGCAGCACTTTAGAAGCCGAAATTTGCTCTCCTACAACACGTACTAATCCAGTCTACTTATGCTTGGTACACGGCTTTTATTCATTCAATGGCTTGACCAACTCTTACGACACCGACTGACATCTTTAAGTTTAGCCGGTAGCGGCAGTGTTCGTAACACGTGCACCTTTTAGTAGTGGCATTGCCTCTGGGATTCTCGCCCCCATCCGTAGACATTTAAAATATGGCTTTGTTCGAATCAACGCTTTCCAACGACGACGATTTCACTCGGGCCTCAGTCAATGGCGCCTAGCAGCAGGCTACTGGGTGCGCGAGGAGTTCTGCACAAACAAGGGTTATACGGCCAATGGTCTTGGTGGAATGGACAGGCCGAATTGGATTTTCCTGCGACGCAGGCATTGTGGGCTCTCGAATAATGTCTCACAGTACTTCGACACTTGGGCGTACGAGCACTCGACTACCATATGGAGTCTAAGCTCAACTTGCGGCACAATATTTCGTGTTCACGAGACACTTTCCCTGTCCCCCTTTTCCCTTATCCAAAGATCTCCGGCAGTACCAAGCGACACCATGTTTAGGCCTGAGTTTCGCCGGAGAGGCCAAGCAATACGCGAAGTGCCAAGGCCCATAAACCCCTCAGATGCCGCGAATCCGTTCCCAGAGTGCAGTTCAACTTCCTCCGGGCGGAGGGCTTGGTAATTAATTGGCCAAGAATGCTCGGCAACGGCGGATTTGCCCCAAGAAGCGGTGCAACCAGCGAAAGGTTAATCTTCTTGGTCTCTTGGCCTCTTGGCGGGTAGGACCTGAAATTCTCATCATGATTGATGCGAGCGAGCACGTCATCAAGAAGAGGCTGTGTTTCGCTCGCTGCTGTCGCACTCCTCTCGTCTCGATCCTCTCTTAAGCCGTTCGCAACTGCCGTGTATGCAGCGGGACGCCCGTTAAATGCACAATTTACGCATGAAATGAGGATGGATGTAATTCCATTGACATGATCTATGGTGTTCCTTGTTGTTGCCTCATTCAATCTATCCGGTAATAAAATGTGATGGGACAAATTATACATATTACCACCTACCATCATCCCTCTGTGAGAAAGTAGGCTACGTCCTCTGCCCCGACTTGTGCTGTGGATTAATGACAAGGCAGATTATAATGAGGCTTGAAATTCTAGGCTTACCGACTTGTCACTTGGACCTTGCCGGGTTTGAGCTTACTTTCTACTCACGATACCAACAGTTACGTTGATGAGATCGTTTAAAATGTGATGGTAGGTATTGCGAAGCATATGATGGTTACACAGGCATACTTTCACCACACGACTTTTTGAGGACCACCAGTTCGTTCAGCACCAGACCATGAGATAATTAACAGAGTAGTTTTAAGAAGATGTTATTACTTATCCTATGGCTAGCTTGGACGCATTAAGCATAGCGACCAACGATGGAAACGAACCATATCCGTTGCGGTGCATATACTAGAATGCCCAAACTTTTTGACTAGCTAGAGAGATGAAGTTGTCTCTTTGTTTTTATAGACCTTACACGAGTTATAGTCAGCTTCAGCCTTCTAATAGACCGTAAGTCGTCTTTGCGCGACTCCCTTTTCATGCATTCTGACTTGATTTGCTTTGTACTATCGGTATTTTCTATTCCGAATAGTTTTATAAAATACCTTTCTTTGCTCCATTTATCCTAGCTTCTCGGTCCGTTTGGAGCACTGCACGGTCCCAGACCTTATTCAGTACATTCCTTAGGCCTATCTACCTAGGTGCCTATTGGACGCCAAGTCACAAAGGGATTGAGGTCTGGTATGGCACAACAGAGGCCGGCTTTTTCATGGTATCAAGGTGCGACGTGCGGTGAAGACACATTGATCACCGCCAGTATGCCATCTAAATGATGCCTTTTGCTAGATGCACACTTTTCCAGAACTCGATATCCTCAATCTAGCTATTGTCTCAATTGGCCCAGGCAGGGTATATACATATCTTTCAATTACTGCCACCGTAGCAGTATCTTAGTACAATACCAATCTGGATACCTAATTGACATTACTTGGACGCACTGCAAAAGTATCTGATCTCATGGTTTACTCTAGGGTTTAATAATAAGACTGGGTATAAGGGCAAAAATAGCGATTTTTGAAAACCGAGAACGACTGAAAGTGCTGGGGGCTTGAGCAATTGCTAACTGGCAAGAGAAAGGAGGAATCCGAATAACGGTTCAACACGGAAATGGAAGGGGCGAACGACGGCAGGTGGCGCGCGGTTGCCAGTCGCTTCCTTAGATGTTCAAGGTGTATGGTTTCAAGTATGGAAGGAGCGTTGTGACTTCACGCTTAGCAGTTGCATCAGACGGAAAGAGCGCGGGCAGCTCTTGCAGCGCTCACCTCTGCAGCCGCTTTCCGCGGCACCAATTTTGACGCCATCGCGAAGTGAGTACAGGTGTTGCGGGAGCAGAGCGCGAACAGGCAGCCTGGAGCTCCTCTTGGGATGTAAATTGAGAAATCACAAGCCAAAAGCCATGCCTGTCGCGCCGGGCGTAGAACCTAGAGAGCGTGTTACGAACAAGGCCGAGAAGTTGCCCAATGAATTTGGAGCTATCATCGCGGGCCTGCCCAGACCCCAAACGTTCAATGCACGACGTCCCGAATCACATAGCCAGATTATCAAGATGAAAAATGTTCTTTTTTGTAGAATATAAAGTAAGGCTAGTAGAACAGGGCCCAGCACGGCGCGACGGAATCCCTCGCTACCTACCACGTTCGCGTCGCCGCAAACCTCACCCGGGCAGTCCTTCGCTGGACGTGGGAGGGGTAATGCCAATTCCATCTCTATCGCGATGAATTATCGTTCACAGCACGGCTTCAAGACTAAAGGACGGGAAAGTTAGCAAAGCGTTCTAAACCCGAAATGACAGCGTAGCGAGAGTAGGCATGATGTCTTAAATCATACATCCAAGGTATAGGCATTTATTTTTGCGTTCACTGCACGTCTAAAAGGCTCGAGGCGACGGCTAACGTGGAAACTGCGAATTAGGAAAGTGTTGAATCATATTAAGAGTGGCGACACGAGCGGCAACAGAAGAATAGGAAAAATGGCTTACCTTTGAGTGCGTTTGTTGGGCGACTGTGAAGTTGGCAGAGGAGTGAGTTGGTGAGCAAAGCAGACTGGAGATTTTATAAGAAAAAACTTCTCGGAACAAATTTCGTCGGCCCCCACATGATGCACAGACCATTTATTGCAGCTTGAGGTCGGCCACGAACGAATTCCTGACCACCTGGCAGAACAAGACCCCACCTGGGACCGACTGGGCTTTGTTTTGCGGGGCGTTCTATCTTTGGATTTCGGGCCACGGCCCCCCAGACTGGTGAGTGATATGCATGCAGTTAGTTGTACGCATGACGTCGTCAAAGGAGGAGCAAAAGCATCTTGGTAACGAAAGAGTCGCGTGTCAGTCATACGGTGCTGGTAAGAGTGATGACCATGCATATTGTAGGGCAGTATTGTCGATGAAGTCGATGCGACTAGAAGGGATGTTCGATTCAAACCGCGTTGCATGACTTAAGCAGAAGAAGGCAGGTGAGCAGGTGAGTCAAGGCATAGTTGAGGTCCTGTAAAATATTTTATTCGTATTTTTGTTATATTGACTTGCTTAGTTTCGGACCAGCTCTGTTGAATCCTCCTCGATGTACGCTTTCGCTCGTCGTTTATAACCAACCTTGTTGCTCCGAGGGAAGAAGCAATGGGTTGTTCGTGTGCGCAAGGAAAAGATGAGGTCCGACCGAGACATCGACCCCTTAACTGCGGGTTTGACAGGTCCTGGCACTCTCGACTCGACCAAAGGATGCATCTCCTTGCAATGGCGACGGCTGGACCTTTGAGAAGCCCACCTCCATCGCGACCGCGACCGCGACCACCTCACTCGGCTTGCTCATCCTTGGTTCGAGGAGTTCGCCACACAGATCCCGAATACTTGTCATGACCGCTGTTTCGAAGCCGCCGCTGCTCTCTACAGCGGATGCACCGGAAGTGCGCCCCTCCCGAGAATCGGCGACCGTGACACGTGTATCGTCAGGGAAGAACCGGAATTCTCGCATTTCTCGTCGTTTGTGATTGTTGACCTCGAGACACCAAATTTCGCATCAATGGGTTTGCCAATGATTGGTGTCCATATCCATGGCCGTTGCCGCTGCTGTTGCTTCTTCGCGACACCTGGCACACATGCACCAACCCCCTAGACTACCACGGGCCCACTCCCTGCGATCTTGCACTGGTAAGGTGACATCACAGTAGTGGTTCAAGATTTCCTCACCCTGTCGGATGCCACCAGCCCGGTTGCCGACAAAGCGTGTCTCTACTGCCTTAAGCACCATGCGCCCACCCCAGTTCCATGTAACATTCGGATCGCAATCGTGGTTTGCAAGACACCAAAAAGGATGTACAGCAGCAACATCGGGTCTCCCGTCACGCGGGTTCTTCCGGGCTGATGCGGTGCCACGAAACTTGCTGTACAGCGTGTTGAGAACCCAGAGATCATAATGTGCCATGGTAGCATATATATCAATGTCCATCTTCTCGAGAATATGAAACGGAGTCTCGATATTGTACATAAAAGAAAATGGTAAAGTCCACTCAGGGGGTGGCCCAGCGTTTGGAGATAGATCAATTTCATTCGCCTTTGTCGATACAAAGTCCCCCCAAATATACTTGATTTGACTTACGTCAAGAGGATGTATCTCCTGGTGGGCTGCCATGGCAAGAATGCGCGCAAGGAGCAGAAGATGAAGCGCCTCGTCTGCATTCCGGGCGTCTGTATCCTTGGCTATCGAATCGACATCCTTCTCGCAGACGGCGGGGTGGTAGAGCTCTTGCGCCTTATCGAAACAGAACTGGCTGCAAAACACAGTATCATAACATTCGGGACAACTAACTGCCGTGGACTCACCGCCTAAGGGTGGAAGTTCCTCGCTACAAGCATCGCATACAGACTCCTTAAGGCGGTTATTGGCAGTGACCAGCGAGTATTCCTCGAGCACAGTTTCACCGGCTGCTATGTCCTCTTTCGCAAAGACGCCCAGCTGTTTGCAAGTTGGAATAACTTCGTAACCGTCGGTATCGCTGGCAGTCTCGAGTAAGATGGGCAATGTTGCGACCTGGACTGCGCACTTCGGTGCCATTGTCGATAATTCCGCGTTGAGGAATCCGAGCGACTCGTCAGAAAACCGGTCAGGCTCGTGCTCGTTCCAGGGGTAGACCTCTCGTCGAACCATACCCCACTCGGGTAGGTTACTGGGGTCAATGGTCCCTTGGCGTAGTCTGCGTTGAGCTACAGTATGGATGTACCCGCGTACGTTGAGTAGCTCTTGATTTTCGGGTGCCACGGAGAGCCCACGCTCACAGAAGGTGTGGGCACTTTTGAGACAGCCAATCAGGAGTAAGCCGAGACTGAGAATCTGGTAAGCACGAACAGAGGCAACCATAGCCAGTGCGTCGGTATCAAGGGCAAAATCGGAGCCCATCATCTGACTGAGCAGTCCGTGATCAAGCACTATCGGCAACGACACATCATGATATCCCCGAAGTGCTTCGAGAGCTTGCTCGTGGTATTCAAAGCTTTCATCGCGAACCTCATCCGTGAGCATCAAGGCTCGATATGCGTCGCCAGCAGCCAAGTCCGGATAGCCCAAATCAGCATAAATGGCAGCGCGGCTCAAGTAAATGACCAAATCATATGGATTCTCAAGAAGCTGGTCGGTGAGCTGCCGACGTTGCTCCAGCAGGGCCTCCACTCGAGAGTCGTCCTCGTGAGACGAGTCGTCCATCGCGTGTGGTCGTCGAATCTGGCGAAGAGCGTTGTAAGCGCAAGGTGCATCAAGTGCAGCAACCTTATTTGCCGCGAACCGCCCAATCCGGTATTTCCCCGAGCCCTCGGTCTGAACTCTCGCTGACGGTCCCGTCTGCTACACCGCCCGGGGCTCTGCTCTGCAACAGCTCCAAAAGGCCTGCACTGAAAGGCCTGGGGGGCTCGAGATCAATTCTTCAAGGAGAACGCAAGGAAGGGAAGAAGAAAACCGAAATGACGTTGCATCTCAGAGACTAAGGGCTCCAGAGCGTGTTGAGCCTCTCTTGAGCGGGCGGAGGGGCACAAGGTCGCCTGGGTCTGCTGACTGGGCTGGCAAAGGAAAAAAAATTAAAAGGGTTGAGTGGAACCAGGGCCAGAGGGGCGCCCGCTGGAGGTGCGGTAAATAATATCTCTTCCCAGTGGCGTCACGGGCGACCGACTTCTCGCAGACTTCGCTCGGGAAGAGGACGCGGCAAACGATTTTGGAAGCCGATGAACGAGGTCAACGTCCGAGTGAAGACCGAAAGAATGAATGACTGACGGGTGCTGGTATGTCCCCGCGGTGCTAGGTCCAAGGGGGGCTGATGATGGGATTTATTGGGAAGGCCTAGATCGCCGGGAGCCGTTTTGTGGAAGCTGACAAAGGATGGCGATCAGGTTAATTGCGTGCGCTCTTGCAGATCCCTTGAAATCGTTGGTCCTACCCCCAAAAACGACGGCAGCTTCACCCCTTGACCCCTCGAAGACCCTGAGTGCTCACGCTTTTTTCAGGGTCTTTAATGAGGGGTCCATCCGGTCCAGGGGTCTCGCAGGCCAATTAGTGGCCGCCATGCGCAATATTCCAGCGTGGACCTCATGCAGCCTAGGCAATCCGTGCGTCACTGTGACAAGACGGCACATTGTGGGACACCCCCATCGCCCTGGCCATCGGTTTTCGACAAATTTCGATTGGGCTTCCAAATGGAAATCTCAATCTTCCACCATGCCGGGGTGCCAGCTCCCGCTCCCGCTGCCAGCTCCATACGAACGCCTGAAGCATCAGGAACCCGACATTTCCCACATGCTACGGTCGGTTGTACCCGAAAAAGATCTGCCCGCGCGACCTGGTGAACATACAACCGTGATTGACGGGGCCTTCCTGCAAAGTGTCAAATCTCATTAGACGCCTGCACTTCAAATCCTTCGAAAATGGGGAACAGGGGGATCACGGGACTGCTCTGATCTTGGGCACCTGGCATCTACCCGCCCGCATGTCCAACATACGACTCTAACCTTGGTTCCCATAGATTCTGTCGGCGCAGCCCTGCACTGCTGCTGATAGACCCGCTTCAAATCTATGACGTAGCTCTCGCGTGGCTTTCCGATTAATCAATAGTCGTCATACTGGACTGCACGCCAATGCATGTGGAAATGCGAGAAGTTGAGGGTCCAGGTTCAAGCGAGTCACGAAGAGTCAGTCTAACGCCAAAGATAGTATCTTTCATTTAAGGTAAAACTCTAAAACTCGGCTCCTCAGATTGGAGAAAAAATCATGGCACTGCATATCCAAGCTTGGATTATTCGGCACAAGACCGAAATGAATTTGAATCACACGACAGAAGTTAAGAGAGGCGTGGCACAACAGACACCGAACGGTTTGGAGGCAAAAAGACCAGGGTCCCCCCAATCGTCAGTTCGTCAGCGACCTGAATATTAATCCGGCCATCTACTAAAGCGAGCGGACGTTGCCAGCAATTGGACAGCTAGCACTAGTACTCCACAGAGAGAGTTTTCGCAATACTTTGCACCCTTCTTGGAGGGATCGCTTATGAAGACTAACCAGGTTGAAAGGCCCAATACGATCATTGTTTTCGCCTACACTTGATATTTTCACCTTCTCTTTCTAGCGCACTAATTTCTTCACAACAACGTAGCAAACCGCTTGTAGGCACGTTTAAGAAGGTTGTCATTGCTGTTTGCTACAGGCTTATTGGTCGACTTGAGCAGACTAGTGGTGAAACATGACTGGTTGATGGCATGGCGAAGTGGGGTATAGAACAGAATCAAGCTATCCAAGGACAGATGTGGTGTATTACTCAAGACGGAAGCAGCCGGAACGAGGTCTGCGGGCACGGAACAAATCATACATGGTCGTCTACTACCATACTCCACACACAAGTTCCCTTGCCACCCCCAACATGGTTGTAGGGACTGTATATTACTCCGACACATTCAAAAATGCAGCTTCTCGTGTGGTGACTGATATTATATTATATTCAATATGGAACGTGAAAATTAAGCTACAGATCAAATATCACTTTTAGTGGCACGAACGGCCAGAAATGTCCTTTCCTTGTGTCGCTATAGTAGGCCCTTAGCGACCAACCTGATCCAGGGTCACTACATTCATCCAGGGACGCTTACCAATCACTCTATGGCGCGCTCCTGACCTATGGCACGCCCCTAATAAAACATAATCCCTCTTCTCTTCTACATCCGTCGGTAGCGGTACTAACCTCGTCCAGACCTCAGACCTCAGGCTTCCTGTTATCGTGAGTGTTTCCCGTGGACTTTACCTGCTATTAGACGGACCGGCTTGTTCTCCTAGTCCTTCCGTGACGGCAGCGTGGCTGTCAAGTGCTTCTACTGAAAGGGCCGCTGTACTGCAAGCTTGAGAAGAGGGGCCCTGGAGGAACGAAGGGGGGAGACGCAGCGAACGGGGGTCTGGTGAATACTTGAATGGTACGTACGGGGGCTCTGTGCGTCTTGAGTATATACTTGCGATCTGCTCAGCAGAAGCACTACCCGTGCCTTCGATAACAGCCTGAGCAACCGGCTGATTGGCCACTGGGGGTGATAGAGGCGTTGTGTCGTGTAGCCGAGCCGTTCCAACCATCGCTTCGTAGTTTTCTGAACTCAAGCTCTGTTCGAGCCATGTGTCGGCCAAACTGTAGAAGTCGGGATGAGTTGGATGGTCCTCGGTAGGAAACCCGAGGAGGCGTTTCTTTTCATGCAATGGCAGAAAAGACCAATCTGAGGGTTTTGGTGGCATATCCGTGACGTGGAAGACTGCATCGCATCTGTGCCTCGGGACTGACTTTCGTAGATCAGTCCGATTCACCACCTCTTTCCAAACACGGTCGACCATGATTTTGGCGATCTTGAACTCTCGCTTGCGTGCTAGGATTCCTTGGTGCTGATCAGGCTGGAGCATACGATTCGGGTTCCTTGTAAATTCAAACCTAGTACTAGATGAAGGTTGACTTGTGCCTGGTCCGAGTTGGCTGCTGAAGAACTCCCTCCGATTCCGAATCTCGAAATAGCAGAAACATAGTTGCTCGCGAATGTCCTCGGTGGCATTGACTCCCAAACAGGCTTTCAAAATATAGTACCTGTCGAGGGTGAGGATTTGCTCCATACGTTCTTTTTCGTTGGGATTGTTCTGCAGCCAGCGCAGTTCTTTCTTTCCCATTCCGTACATGCGAATGAGATCATCGCTGACAGGGTTGAAGTTGCTACCGGTCTCGAGTATCTCTGTCTCGTATAGCCAGCAGTCCAATGCGAGCCTGGGTGCAAGATAGGTAGAGCTCGCGTCCACACCACCATGGAGAAAACACCCGACGTAAAAACAGCGGCTCAATATCTCAAAGAGGAAGCGAATCTGGATCTCGAGCTTGAGCTCAGATGTGATGCCCCCCAACCTCGAAGCGTTTTCTCTCATAACCTCCGCAAGCTTTGACTTGTTGACGACATTCCCACATTTGGTAGTAGTGTCACTCCCACAGTCGAGGCAGAATAGCTTGATTTCATTTCTGATCTGGTCCCCCAAGAACAGGATCATCTCTCGCGTGATAAATTGTAATCCCTGAATGAAATCAGACAGAAGAGTTGCAGAGTTCATTTCCGGAGAGTAATTGTCCCAGATATTTGCTAGGTATTCCACCACTGGCACACCTAACGCCAAACGACCGAGAAGACTTGCCCCTGGAAACTGGAATGGATGCATAATAGGAGCCTGCGATGTGAGTACTAAACGAAATAGGGTGCTCAGGTCTGTGAAAATACGATCGCGTACTGCACCTACATAAGGCCACCCATATTCGCGCAAGTTTGCAGATATAGTGTTCCATACTGTTTCGGCATCGCTGGGCTGGTTTTGAATCACGGCATGGTTATAGCCTGATGGAGGAATGCAATTGATTAGGGCCAACGCTCCGGGCAAGTCTCCAGGCTCTGACCTTAATGGTCTGCTTGATGGGCCGTGGGCGATTTGGCGGGAAATGTTCTGTGCAACCCGTGGGTTTCGCTGACTATCGCCGGTGTAATCTCGATTCCCATGTCCGTTGCCTGTTGTAAGTAATGGAATAGGCATGTGACTCTGGAATGCCGCTGTCGTCAACTCAACACCGCTCGGCGCTGGATATTGATGGGTGTTCGGTCTAGAACCACCGGCTGGCTCGCAAGTCGAAGGTGACATACTGGTAGACTGTAGGTTCCCCAGATTCTCTGAAAAGTCTCTGGATAACATGGTAGTGTGCGTGGGTGGTTGTGAAATCTGATAGCGCGTTGCGAGTATAGCGAATAAGATCTAGTGAGGTGAGATTATAATAAGTGGCTCTAGGCGAATTAAAGATCTGTGATGGGAGGATCTGCAGTTATGATCTGGGCAAGTTTAGATATATATATATTACCTCCTCTGGCTTTCTCCGCTAACTGGGATACAATGGGCCCGATGTTACAAAATATAAAATGCGCAAGTAAGGCTATCTCCGAGACGTACTTGGTAGTGCCACGCGCACATTTTTAATAGGCCAGATAAGGTTCACGACGTGTGCAAGAATAGAAAGAAAAAGGACTTCGGGAAGGACGTGATATGTTTCACTTGATTACATTGTTTCTCAATCGCTTTGCCTAGCTTGTCTCTATACGAGTTTCCAAATGTCTAAGGAGCGCAGCCATTAGAAACAGCAACACTGGCGGGCTCTCTGAATTAGAGTTGCTGGGGCTCTACGGAACGTGCTCATATAACTAGACATATCTCTTTCGTGCTCCATATATTCTGCGGGCCAACGATTCAGTGGAAGTGAGAGCCTATTTCTCTCAATCTCGATGTTCCGACGACCACAGTAAGCATGGAGACCACGCTCGAGGAATATGCGTGTTTGAAAATCGATACATCGTCCTGGACCAAGCATTTTCTGCATTGTTGCGCGAAAGGCTGCAAACTCCGAAAACTGGCAGAGAGACTGACACCTCATGATTAACCGAGCTATATTAGAGGCAGACTTAGTCTGAAGGACCAGTAGGGGAAGACCAAAGTATTTTCTATAGCACAGCTACGTCCAATAATGCATAGAGTTGCCATTACAGCGCCCCACAGTAGCTCTAAACAATAAAAGTGGAACCAAGCCGGCGTCGACTACCAGTTGCCCCTCCCCCACCAAAGCCTGTAACCGGAAGCACTGAAGCTCAGCTTGCAGCATCCCAGCTCCTGCGAAGCACTCGACACTTCCCTCGCCGTTTCACACAAGGCACGGCTCAATCGACTCTCTCAACATGGCCCTGCCGACGTCCCAAAGCATGGGTCCTCCGGGGCACATCACCTCGCCGACGGAACCGTTCCCATCGCCGGACTCGCTCGCCCAGGCCACGACGACGCACCGCCAAGGCCGCTTCGCCATCAGCACGCGCAAGCTGCCCATCTCCAAGGCCGGGCCCATCGACGCCATGGCCGAGTCGCTGGGCATCCCGATCCCCGAGATGATCTTCGGCGACAACCTCGTCTCGGTCGCGCACGTGCCCTCGGGCTGGTCCATCTCGTTCAACGCACACGACGCGCTCGACGCCGTCGACAAGACGGGCGAGAAGATGCTGCAGGTCTCGTACGCCCGCGACTGGTCCGCGAGCCGCGAGCTCACGAGCGCCGGCATCAAGGAGGTCGTCAAGCCGTTCGACTGGAGCTACAGCACTGAGTACCGGGGCACCGTAGCGGGCGGGCAGGCACAGTTTGCGCCGACAGATCACCAGATCCCGATTGAGCTGCTGAAGAGGAGGGATCCGATTCTGTTCTTTGACGATGTTGTTCTGTACGAGAGTGAGATGGACGACAATGGGATCAGCATTTTCAGTGTGAAACTCCGCGTTCACGAGCAGCGCATGTTGCTGCTGTGTCGGTTGTTCATGAGGTTGGATAACGTGGTTGTGCGGATCAGGGACACGAGGGTCTATGTGGACTTTCAGAAGGAGGAGGTGATCAGAGAGTATACAGCCAAAGAAGCAGGGTTCGACGAGGTTAAGCAGGTGAGATCTTTTCCTATCTGCCACTTGGCAGAATATGTCTGACTCAGGGTGTACTGTGCTGACTCTGTGGTTAGAAATTACTCATGACAGGTCTCAGACCTGATGAAGTGCCAGCTGCATTGAGAGATGCCAACCAGATTGCAGAACTATTAAAGAGTCGTATAGTGGAGGGCACGTTGGAGAGCGTTTCATTTGCATCTTAAGGACAGAATGGAAGGGCTCTGCCCAAATTCACAGAGCAGAACCGAAGAACATCAACACAAAGAGGCGTAGCGCATCTTGGTGAGCATTGTGAAAAGCAGCAGAAGAGGAGTAATACTCAGCCACCTCTTTGGAATGGCACTTGCATGAATGGCGTTAGGGATTGTTGGGGTGATAATTAAGCATAATTGTTCTGGCATGTTACCACCAGCACTGGCTGTATGCTGAGTGAAGCTGGTGCGACGAAGAAGGGCAGCTGATTGTGTTTGGAATAAGACCGAGGTATCAATTGCTCCCTAAACTACCACGCCTTGATTGTATGAGCCTTGCAATAGATTGCTCTGAGCCCAGATAAAGACCACTCGCAAATCGGACATCATAGTTCATTAAAGGATGAACACAAACTCCTCCATCCGGCACATCGACCTCCTCATCTCGAGATCCCAGTTCGAAGCAGAATAATCATTACCTAGCGCCTACTGGCGAGCTACTTTGCGTGGCCTCCTCAAATTCGAGTTCCCACTTGTCGACCTCAGCAAATTTCCTCGCAGCTTGCTTAAGCTCTACGCCTACCCGTGCTACCAGCTCCTCGCTGTTCTCCGAGACATCATCAGGCCGTCCAGTCTCTGAAGCATCTCCTTCCTCACCCTCTCCATCTCCCTCTTCTTGCTGATTCTCTTTATCTGACGAGCGGCCATATGTTCTTGCTGGCTTGGAAGAAGCCGGTGCCTTGCCCTTGCGCTGAGCAGATTTGGCCCCTGTTGCAGCCTGATTGGCGGTGCCGGCACGAGAGAGAGGTCTCGCGGGTCGTCGTCGTGTTCTCACATCGAGGTAGGACAACTCGTCCTCGTCATTACCAAGGCCAGCAGTGTCTACTTCCTCGTCGTCTGAATCATCGACAGCGAATGGGTCGTTCCTAGCGTTCTTAGGGCGTCGGCGGGGGAGGAGACCTGTAAGGTCCGCCGTAGTAACTGGTTTCGATGCTGCTCTTGTCTGCTTTGCTACGCGTTGAGGCGGCGGAGACGGTTCACCGTAGTTCGGCGAATACGTCAATGATGGCGGAGATGATATGTCGGAAAAGTTGTCATCGTGCGCAGTTTCGCGAACAGGAGTTTTACGCAGTGCCGAAGGTGGCCGCCTGGAACGTCCTTTGGCCAGGGATTGCAACGGGGGCCAGAAATTCGCTGTGTCTTCGGAATCACTGCTTTCAGGTGGAGCGATATTGTCATCCATCAGTGGTGTACTCGGCCGCCTCAGGGGTGGCGATGAAGGCGGAGACGAAAGGGAATCTTCTTCAGACTCTTCTGCTGCACCTATATTGTCTTCGGCGAATGGGGGTGAGCGCGACCGCCGCTCATGCCCTTCAGTTGACTTTCGCTTTCGTATCTTGTCACTTGAAGGCTCTGCGACGTCCTGCACTGGTTCATCTGCCCCAGACTGCCTCTTAGAAAGTCTCAGGGGCGTTGATTCAGCTTCTGGGGAGAAATCGTTTCCTGCCACTGGCTCTTCCTCAGCCTCATCGTCCGATTTATCACCACTATCACTCTGCGGCACAGGCCTCTCCGCTCTTGGCTTCTGCGTAGTGCCTAGAATACTAGGCTCTCGTGCCCTCCTCTTGAATACACCGATATTGAATGTGGAGCTGATGCCAGGTGTGTTGGGCCCCGCGCGACTACTGGGTCTCAATGGTCCATCGTCTCGGCTCAGAAAACTCCCTGCACGTGGTCGACGCTTGAAGTGACTAATTGACAATGTTGACGTGTCCAGTGATCTCTGAGCGCTTGCTGGATCAGCAGTGTCCATGGTTGTGTTCAGGTCATCGAACATGCTGTCGTCCAGATCGAGCCCCGAAAGGTCGTTCAATCTTGCGGGGTGCGCCGGTGTCGCTGCTACAGCGCGGCGTCCCATTTCCACCTCCACCGAGCTCTCTGTATCTTCTACTCCTCCCGTGTGTGTGTTTCCCGCAGTGGACTCTGAAGTCATGTTCTCCAAGCGGCTGAGCGCACCATCGCGTCTCTCGCGCGCCGCATCCAGAAGAGCCGCTTGTCTTGGATTCGAAGTTGAAGTCGCTCTTGAAGCACTGCGTCCGGAACGCCTGCGCACAGGTTGCTGCTCATCTTCACGTCCACTGGTGCTGTAGATATCCTCGTTGTCCCA
This sequence comes from Seiridium unicorne, assembly GCA_039778275.1. NCBI lineage: Eukaryota > Fungi > Ascomycota > Sordariomycetes > Amphisphaeriales > Sporocadaceae > Seiridium > Seiridium unicorne. The sequence continues at coordinate 134,753 of JARVKF010000394.1, forward strand.
GTTTCGCTGTTCCGGGACCGCGGGCGATGGATCTTTGGTGATGGGTGCAGCTGCGCGTTTGGACGCGACCCGCGTTCTCTTTGGGCGCGGCATCGTGGGGGAGTAACTTGTCTACCGGAAGCTGCAGTTGTATATTCTCCGAGCAAAGGCGCGATATGTACGATGTATACAGTACGCAGACGTCGAGCCCGGTAAGGCGCTGAGGAGCGTGCAATGGGAGGATTTGGTGGGCCGCGATCTTCTATGGTGGGAGGGAAAAACATGGATGAGCCAGGGAATTGGCGCCGCCCTCGACGCGTTACGCGTGTTTTGAGAAGCTCCCCATGTCATGCCCCACACGGCCAGTTTAGTGGCTTCTGTATGCTGCATTTTGTCGTCATACATTTCTAGCTTCACGAATCACAGCTGGAAAAGCTGCGTTTTAAAATATATTATTTATTGTCTGGTTTGTATCGTTCTATCAAGCGCACTCAAATAGACCACAAATATGATCCTCGACCGCCGTGGATAATTTACAACCTGCCTTTAGATGTGACATTCTTATACCCACATTGGGACAGAGATGGATCGTCCAGCCAATCGCACCACGAAATCCAAACCTGAATCGCCGCCAAGCCTGTCGCTAGTAAACCAAACATGATGGCCAGCATGATGGACACAACTGCACACCAATATGTGAAACGCGGGTTCTTTCTAGCTTCCGTCCACCTCTCAATCCTTGTGATCGGCGTCGGGTCATCAGCCTCCCTCCACAGGTCGTATAGTCGGTCCGCCCAATAGGGGTACTTTTCGTAGAGGCCTCTGATGTCTCTCGGCTCCAAAGCATCTCTAGGGCTCTCGTGGTCGCGCATATCCAGGTAGAAGTGGTCCAAGAGATACGGGTCGAGATTGTGCCGTCTCACCTCCCTTTCGAGGACTGTACGCGATACACTGTCACCGATTATGGGGAAGAGAAGGTTCATTGTTAATCGCGTCTCTTTCAAGAGACCTGGCGGCAAGCAGCCTCTGAATCGGTAAGCTGTAGTCCGAGTGCCTATAATAAGGAGAACTTACAGTCTTAGAGCTTCTACGTCACTCTGGCCCATTTCTTCATCATTCATGCGCAGCCTTTCCAACGACACCTTTAAAAAGCTAGGATGACGGAAAATATAGAGCTTTTTCCAAGTCTCTCCGCGAAGCAAGACAAGGTGGTCACTCAGATGATTAGTCCACTCAATTGCTACGCTAGTATATGTCTCCAAGTAACTTATTCGAAGTTTGCCGATCCTGAATCCTAAGAGGTCTTGCTGAGGTGGCTGTGATACAGGAAATACCCGGCCAAGGTAAGTGGTTAAACTTTCAGAGTCTTTCCACCGTGGCCGAAAAACAGTCTGAGTGCTCAAGGACTCTGTGCCATGACGTGTGCGATGGGTGCATGCTGCGAGAAACATGGAGCGAACCGCGAGTTCCAACATGAATACGTCCGTTGTCTCATCGCTTGCAGCAGACGCTCTATCGCTGGAGTGTAAATCGACCCGTTTCGTTTCGGGACGCCTTTTTATAATACGGATAGCGGCAAGGACTTCGGTGTGGTCGATCTCCTCGGACTCTTGTTCATCCTGGTAGCATTGGAAGAAAGATTCGAGCATAGCAACTCTATTCTGCTCTGCTTCGAGCGTTGAGCTTGGTCCCCATATCTCCGCAGCGATTGCTGATTTCCGGGCAGTACTTGTCAACTCAAAGGCATCTGTGTCACTCATTGAGGCCCTTGCTGGGCCGACGAGCTACCCAGCGATTGGAAATACTGTTGCGACAGGGCTAGGAATAGGCACCGGCCTGTCAGTGGTGGACCTGTGCTTACGGAATCAATAGGCCTAAGTGCAGTGACTCGGAACGGTTGGGGAATGATAGTAATACGTGTGATTGATGTATACTTATGACCGCGCTGGATCGATGAATCTCGGTATGGTTGAGACTCTGCGGCTTATTGTATGGTGGTCTCAGGCGCAGGCCACGTCAGTGGAGCTACTACACGAACTGAGATGATATCGATACGCGACCCTGCTTGAATGACGCAAACAGGTGTAACTCGCAACTGCTGTAACACCTCAGCACAGCCTTGCTACATAAAAACGAGTTTGCACTTTTCGTTCTTTGTCACAGCCCAGTTTTGCACCTCATGGCAATGGGAGACACGATGGTCAGGAAATAGAATGTCAATCTCCCGGGCTCTGACCAGGATCGGACTCAAGGTAAGCCATGCAGCTGTTCATAGGTGCAGCCTATACTAAAGGTACTGCAGCAGAGCCCGAAAGGGGGCTTGATGAGGCTGAGGATTTGACACCAAGTCCGGATGACTTGAAGACTGGGAAGCCAACGATCGCTTCTTTGCACCAGTTTGCTTCGAAATTGCGACTATTTTCGAGGCAAGGGAATGAAAACACCGGTAACGGTCGGGCGCGCCCTAAGTAGCTGACCGGCGCGGCCAGTAGGCAAGAGATGCAGTCCATCGCTGCTCCAGCTGCAGCAGATTTTCAAAAGCCTCAACCAAACTCAGGTTCCCAGGCCCCAGGCGACGTGTCAGAGTCCCATCTTGCCGCGGAAGATGGAGTTCGCGATGAATCGGTCGGTAGTAGCCAATCCATGGCCACCCAACTGACGGAGATGAGGACTGGCTCAGTTGTTCCAGACTCAACAACATCAGAGGTCAATCATGGGCTAGGGAGCATTCCCGAATTTACTATGGCCCCTGCCGCTGACGTTAATAATCTGACAGTAAGTTCGAGTGAACCAGGTATAGGAGTGCAAGCCAGTCACCTAGCCACCACCGACCAAATTGCTTTGCGTGGTGATGATGGACCCGATCCTCAGGAGACGGCGAGCCATCAAAACAACACTACGGATACGGCACTAAGCTCTTCGACTACGATTCGGGGCACAGAGTCCACTTCCGCAGCACCATCGATTAATGCTTCAAGCGCATCATCGAAAGGCAAAGCACCCATGCGAGCCAGTAGGCCTAGGTCATTTCAGGTCCGCTTGCAACGCAGCAGGCTGTACAGGTTGAAACACACCAAGACAGCGGCCCCCGGGACAGTCAAGGCAGAAATCGTGGAGCAATCAGCAGTGAATCAGGAGAAGCTCGCCCGATTCTCGAGGGTGCTTGCGTCTCCGGGTTACCGAATCGAGTTATTCGGCAAAGAGATACCGCTCAGCCGACTGTCCCTTGTCCGAGTGAAGGAGGCTAGGTCGGCGCCGACTGATTATATTTGCGTTCATGGTTTACGAACGGCGGCTGACATCACGAAATTTCACACCGTCATGTCGCAAGAACGGTACCGGGCTTCATATAGACCGTTGAGGCTTTGTTATGATACAGACAAGATCTCCAAGGTTGGATCGCCTGATCTCAAGGGCTCGGAGTCCTTGGGACAGGGCTATCTGAAATCCCTGAGACCTGGTGATTCCGGGTCTTTGAAACCGACCAACTACGGGGCGCTGAGCCCAACAATTGAACCAGAGGAGATCAGCTCGGGTGGTCTTCAATCATTCTACCAATATCATCCCGTTGCTGACGACGACACGTATTGTGGTGCCCTATTCCGGACGTCGGTTGATGGCCAACCCTGGATATCGACTATTGGTGGAACGATAGAGCTCGGCGGAGATTTTTATGTCATGGCATGTCAACATACCTCATCACAGCCAATATCGCCAGGTCATGCTTCTGTTGCAGACACACTAGTTGAGAAAGACTTTGCGGATGATGTAGAAAGGCCGTTGGTGTTTTTAACAGAGAATCTCCCAGGTAGTTCTGATGTGGTTGATATTATTGACGCAGAACAAGACATCGAAACGGAGGGTATCGCTGCCACACTGCCGAAAGAGAAATGGAGAGAACTCAGTGTGAAAGGTGTGATCAAAGTTGGGCCAGAGTGGTGTCTCGTGCCAATTGAAGATCACTCGATGCTCCCAAATTTCGTCCGAAGGCCGGAAAAGGGCACCAATGGTACCAATCATTCTGAGCGACAGTATATTGAGAAGATATCTGAGCCTTACGGCGGATGTCCCGCTTTTATCGCCAGTGCAGCTGATACGGCAAGCACGGGCAGAGTGACGGGCAACCGGTCGTACATTGTAGGCGGAGGCACTGCCGAGCTTCTTGAAGTGTGGACAGTTCTCTTGGATGAAGAGCAAAGTAAGTCATCCCGCCATGACCGACATCATCCACGTCAATCAGGTTTCTTACACATATCTCAGTGGATATCCGAAGAGGCGACTCCGGCTCGTGGGTGCTGGACATCTCAGATCCTGAACAGTTCCGGGTACTTGGCTCGGCTGTGGCCACCTCTCCAGGATCTGCCTACTTTGTTCGGCTGGCGGACCAGTTTCAACAAATAAGTGAGCTCACGGAAGGTAAGGTACAGCTATCCCTGGCTTCGTCGTTTCGCGCATTGGTCAACTGCGCGAACTTGGCATTTCGAAATCATGATGACAAGAGTGATTACTACGTCGAGGAGGCTCTGTCTCCTCAGACCCTTGTGCAAATGTATAACGGCTGGTACTTGCGCGGCCTCAAGGAATTCCTCGAAGCTGGGAACGACATTGAAAAGCGCTCGAAAGACAGTCCTAACACAAGGCAAACGAAGCATGCCATAGTGAACATTGTGAAAAGCCTGGTCCTACGGTATGGTACAAGCTTTCTGGATGGACTTCTCGACCCAGAAGCCTGGTTGAGACAATATGGAGGTGAACTCTTACCTTCCCAAAAGCAGGTATACGGCCAGCTCAATCGAATTTTGCAACCATGGCGCGAAGGCGAAATGACGGGGAAAAAGGCTACGGATCCTGATCCGGTCGAGCAACAGGATTTCATGAAAATGAGTAAGATATTCCAGCTAGAAGCTTCATGAATTCCCCAAGTGTGGGCTGACTCGTTACTCTAGTATCTGACTCATATCCACCAAGAGATGCAGGCTCATTAGAACTGGGTCAAAGTCGACTGCCGAGAACTGATCAGGGCTCTTTTGGGCTTCTATTTTCTCCTAGACCTGGAGGTCTCTCGCCTTTTGCCTTGCTTGTGGTTCTACCGATGCTAGGTGTCGGTTGCCTTGCTGGTTTCATAGCGGCAATGGTGCTTGACTGGTATGGGATTGATGATGGCCATGTATCATCAAGCACAGATCTACTTAACACTGTAGGGTTGGGCGCAGCATCCGGGGTCATAGCCACCAGCGTCTGGATTCTGCAGATATTGTTGGTCTACCTCTTCAATCAGTTCGATTGGAGGTTATTCATAGGCACGAGAGTCTCAGAAACTTCAACGCGAGCCAAGTTCTTGATATTCGCGAGTTTGTCGATAACGTCAAGCTTCGCACGAACTATGCTTCCGACGTTATATATCATCCGCAAGCAAGAGATCCAAGGTCAGTCCACGACACGTGCATATTCAATTGACGGGTTTGCTGATATCAGACAATCAGATCAAGGAGCCATGCTTTCTGCCTCAGCTGCCGCTGCCGGCATTTCTATACTCTCTGCTTCATCGCCAACTATTTCATGGTTTATCCTGAAGTTGCGCTACGATAATGTGCGAACACACGGGAGAACAACTCTTGGGTTGCCCATCGATACAGTAATTGCAAGGAATACACTCTATATGATGTACTGTATCTTCAGTGTCGGGTTCGATGCAGTGGCCGGCTATACGTTTATGAAGGTCTTATTTAACTCCGGTGTTTATTCCACTATTTAGCATCTACGGATTGTACTGATCGGGGTTTAGGACTTGACCTTCAACAGCCTGTGACAGGAGCCATAACCGCAGCCATCTTCGGTAGTCTCACCATGCTTTGGCCAATCATCTCAATAATCAACGCTAAGTCATTTGCACGTCCCATCATTATGTGGTACCGAAGGCGTATGCTACTCAGGAATTATGGCCCTGAGACAGTCGAAATAAATATGATCAGCCGGCCACAAGTACCGTTTAAAACGACACGAGATAATTTCGAGTTGCGAACACAAAAGTCGGACAGCCTATCAGTGCCCTCTCGAGTGAAAATTGTTCCTCCTTCATGGGGCATCATGACAGTCCAGGAGTCGTCACCGCCGAGTACGAGCGGCCAGACTTCCGACATGATGAGATCGTATGGGGGCTCCACAGGCTACACGAGTTTTTCTTCGAAAGCAGCACACAGCCACACAGCCCCCGGAGCATTGTATCGTGTTCCCGAACTATCAGCAGATCCACCAGATCCGAATCGCCCAAAGCAAGAACCGGGGCTAGAGCTATCTCGGGGCTCGAGACTCCGTACACCGCGACCACCTCCAGTACCAGAGACTTTCTTCTCAGATGTAGTCGAATATTTGACAGAAGAGCCGGCTGTCGCTTATTTTCGCTGATAAATCTTGTGAGACTGACGATCCGTTGCGTGACCGTATCTCGGCTTGCTTACACGCGTCTGGGTCTGTGCGTCAGTCAGCTTGGCCATGGGGTCCATTGCCGAATTGTTGATTTTGAGGTACGGTAGGATGATGAGTGTAGGGTATTGGAGTAGAAAAGGTGGTAGGACTAGGATACGGCTGCTCTCCAAATCTGTTATTCGAGCCTTGTCTGTGCAGCAAAAGCAGCAAAAGAGCACATGAGAGGACTCCAGTCTTTGTTCCAACGACACTCGCCTCGAACGAATTGCAACAAAGTCTCCAAAGTCCTCGGCATATACCACCGTGCAGCGCTGTCATCCTTGGGTCCAATATCAGTTTTGCTTGATGATGGTTTGAAGATGGTGAGCCGCGGAGAGAAGGGATAGGCAATCTGTTAGAGCGCGAAGACCAATTAACCTTTGTGGTTTTGGCTCGTCAAGTGACCAATGGTCGGCGTCCGGTGCGTTGCAAGAGATCAAGGGCGGCAAAAATGACCGAGCTGATTTATTCACTTCTTAATCAACGGGTAGTCTGTTTAACACGTGTAACAGCCGGTTTCTGATTAAGGATTAGATAAATGATGTCACGATTCTGGTCAGAGTGACGGCTTGGCGACAACATGCGGAATTGTCTCTTAGTCCTCAATTAATAGTATCAGATTGACGTATTGAATAAATCAAATCCGCTTTCCGACAGCTATTGTCTGACAAGGGCATCTGTATGTGAGTCCTGCACGATATCGTTAAATAAGAACGCAAGTGGGTCCATGTCTTTCGTCGAACCATCCATGCGATCGACGGCGGCCCCTTCGTGTCCAAGATCTTCCAAGATTCTCGCGGTCTCTACAACGTGCTGTCATTGCTGATACTCGCTCTAGTCTCGTTCGGTGGTAGTGGGTTGGGGACACCGTAGGAGCCCGTATCAACTCGACCTGGTTCGCCACAATGTTGTAGTTGCGAGACATCATTACACCAATACCATTCACGTGCAAGCAGTTGCACAGCTCGCAGCGATCGCCCGATCCAGGCGCACCAAGCCTTTCGTAGGTCTCTGAGCGCATCCACGCATATTTCGAGATGATGAAATGCCCGTGATATACCGGGCTTCGAGGGTCGGGCGTCTATGAGATGGACCACGACAGCCGAAAAGCCTAGGTGGACAGACAAAATAGGGACTCGGCGCTACGATGAAAGTTAGAAGATGTAAATCGTAAAGTCGGCAGGGTAAATAAAATAAAATAAAAATTACTATACTTATAAGAGTATAGTGCTGCTTGTATATCTGTAAACAGCTTTGCAATCTCTGTTGCTGAGCGGCGACAACACTCCATGTGCCGGTTCATGTATTTATCAACAACGTGATCACCATCGTCGCTCGCCAAATATCCTAAACTCAAAGAGAGTCCCATCTTCCTGTGTATTGAGTGGCCGGTGCAGTCGTATCAGGTGGGTGTGATACTATATAATATGATATAAAAAAACTAGTTTTAAGCATAAACAATATAAAGCCTATTCTATACGTGTAATCCACCCCTTTAATGGGAGAAGCGGTTTATAATCTTAAGATTGATCAATCCGCTCTTTCATATAAGACCTTTCCATAGCACGAGCAATCCAATCTTAAGGCCGATGCTATCTCCTGGATGTTTATCGTGGTATATTAGGGTAGAAATTCACAACGCGCAGCCCGTACTTTTAGTATAAAGCGCTGAAGAGCTAAAACCATGGCTTATGAATCATAGGCCTGCTGATCTTAATAATCGCTACATTTAATTATTTGAATGTCTTCAGGTGAACGATTCAGTGTGTCCTAAGAGCCATATGAACCAAGCTGTAGAAAGACCATAAGGACCGCGGCGTAACTAGAGAATAAGATGTCAGCATTAAGCTAACATTAAAGGGGCGGATAAACTTGCGCTGCCGTCGCTCCTAAAGCTTCGAATGGTCTCGCGACCATGGCAAAGGACATGACCATCAAAAACACAAAAACAAAAATCGTGATGACCACCAACTTCATCTTTGAGGGTTCTAGCGCCTGGAGTATCCATATGGGTGTGATGAGCATAAGGAGACCGATACACATTATGAAAATGGATGCAAATTGGTCCATGCGTTTATCAGAATAATATGACACGTAGTTCATATCATACTGCGGCACTGACTCGTCCTTTCCTCTTTCTCTCCATAGGTTCAGAGTCCGTAAGCGTAATGAGCTATCAAGCGCCCGACGCAAAGGTGTCTTATCTTTGTGGGCTACGCAGATAAGGTCGTCGCTGTGGTCTAGATATCGTTGCTCCTCGGCTGAGATGGCTGCGTTTCCGTGGTTGTAGTGCCAGTTCTTAATGCTCTTGATATCTCTTCTCGGTGCTTTGGAGTACTGTCGCAGCGCCGATTGTTGCATAATGAATTTATCTGTGTGACGTTACCGAGTGGTCTGTGAAAGATACACCCAACAAACTCACTATATCTGTACAGGTGTTTCGAAACCTCTTCTAACAAAACCTCACGGTCTTCCATGTCGTCTCGAAACGTGCCGTTGTTGATATCTACAGCTTCTCTTTGGCTGTAGCGGCCATCTAGAGCATTTAACTCCTCCTCGAGCACAGACAGTTTGTCTTGCATGGCTAGGCTGATCCGGACATTCAAGGCATCGAACCGACGGAGGATGAAGAAATCACTGTCAGATGATACAAAGTCTGCATAGCTCTTGTAGCCGACGAATTTCCAGGGCTTCCGTTGGATCTCTTCATCAGTGGGCATGGTATCATGTGAAGGCGTGCAAACTTGGCTGGGTGCTACTCCTTGCTCTGTCACTGACGAAGATCGACCTTTGACGCTGGATGACATCTTGTATGCCGCATGAAAGGTGTGCAATTAGGGCTCTATTCGCAGGGTGAGGGGAGAGTTAAGCGGCGTGTCACGTACAAGAACGATATCATTCGTCCCTGGTTCAATCGTCCATAGGAGGGTCGATTATGTGGAATGTAATGAAAATCATACCACCACGTAGCCTTTGCAGCAGAGAAATGGCTGGATGATGTGACATCACGGTGCCCACGTCCACGCGGATTTGCGCGTATGTAAGGCTCGAGGTAGGCAAATGGGTCCGATGGGAATCCTATCATTGGATGCTTTGCTTGGGGACCCCTCATGGCCACCACCAAATGCACTGCGCCCCAAGGCTATGCTAATACCTTGTTCAATACCGAAACACAATCCATATAAACCGACGATAGAGGACCCCATCGGATCTGACAAGTTCGGAGCTCAATTATCAACGTCGACGGCGCAATGGATCATTTACAAAACACCGACGAACCGAGCGCCACGGAGATTTTGAAAGCCAAGGAGCGAGAGCGGTGCACTCCGAAATTCATCGCCCACAAACACGTTCCCTTGCCAGATACAGGAATCCGTGAGGTTGCCGGCGCCGTGACCCGAAGGACTGATCGCCTGGCGGTTCCAGAGCCGCCGCCAAGCAATCGCTCATCTACAGGCACGTCTCGCAGGAAAGGCTGGCCGCATCGTCGCAGGAGACATGGAAATGGATTCCATGATGACAGCGACAGCGATTCTGATGGTGATGATAAACGACGAGACCACATCAGAGCGGCATCACCGGCAGTCGTCCCGAAACGTCCGTCAGCCAAGATTGGGAATTTCGACGACACGTTCGCGACCAGCCTCACTTTAGAAGAGGAGGAACGAGTCCGCCAACTGCGGGATCTGCGAGAGATAGGAGAGAAGTGGGAAGGCATAAAAGTAGAGCGGGATCTCTACGAAATCGATGACGAGCTAAGAAGCAGGAGGTTTTCAGCGGAAACTACACACTTCCCTGAGCGGCGCTAGTTTCGCAAACATATAACTTGACAAGATAATAAAAATAAATATATATATATTTTTAAAAGTACACCCCTATCGGACACAGATCAATTAACTGTATTGCAAAGTTTTGGAATTTTACGAATTTTGTTTTAAAAATTATAAAACTTCGTTGAATTCCTATTAGATTAAGTGGGGAAGTGTGTAGTTTCCGCTGAAAACCTCCTGGAAGGCAGAAATTGGTATCCTTTCGAGAGTGCAGTTTTGAAAACCCAACGATCAATGCCAAGTTACTAGAAACCGATATTCGCCTTCGGGAATACCTTGATGAGGTTCTTTACGGAGCTATCAAGGATGTGGTGGGGGAAAGTGAAAGTGGCCCAGAAGATCGCACTGAGCTGGAACAGATCGTGCAGCGACTGGAGATGGGTGTACTAAGTCGACTCTCAAAATTCGGTGGATGGAAATTATCGAGTTTGCCACTTCATGAACGACTATCACAATCCCTGAGAGCTGCAGAGAACAGCTGCTGGAATTTCAAGCTACAACCTCTCGCACTAAAGTTTAGGTTAGAGAGGGGATACTGGCCGGGAAAAGCTTTTGCCGATCCACGCTTTTCTGAGGATCCTGATATCGAGACACCCCCGTCTCTCTCAACGTCATCTGAACCGCCCAATACCAATGTCGTTGAAAGGGACTTCTTGAAAGATGTCCGAGAGCAAAGTTGGAGAAGAGACAGCTCGAGGGCTGTTGAGATTTATATGGAATCCGTACTGTCTCGGAGGATGAACTCCGAAGTTTGGGATGGTTCCGTGACCATGCCAACGACGGCGACGACGACAACGACGATATGTTTTGGAGATGTGAGCTCGTCAATCGAGATGAGTGGGGATCACCTACAGATATTCTCAAGGTTGACATGAGTGGGAAGGTTCTTGGTGCGTTTTGTCTTCAAGAAGCTACTTGGGTGTTGCTTGAACTTGTTGTTGGAGGGCGAGGTGATTTTCGGGTGCGTCCAAGGCGGCTTAATATTGCTGAAATGTCTATTTTACGTGGATAAGAATGTCTCGAAAGCAACGCCAATGAAGAATTACTTGCTTGTCATTATGTACTAATTATTTGATTTCTACCTTCGTACACATCGGCATTACTTTCCTATTCGTCATCCTCCACAGTAGCAAGAGGTGGAGTCGCATAGACCATGTAACGCTCTACGAGACCACTGACACCATCCCATCGTTGCGCCCAGCCAAGAGAAAACACTGTTCCCGGCGTGAAGGCACGCCAAAGGCAATTGACTCCCAGATACTCTGCGCCCTCCGGTACAAACATAAGCATGTTCCCATCGGCCAGCAACACAGCCACGTTGGATATACTCGTTTGGTCGTGTTGCGGCATATGTGTTTTACGCATCAGAAGTCACCCAAGCACCTAGAAGAGAGTTCAGCATATGAGCATGCAAGATCCCGTGGTGGAATTTGAGCGTGTCGGCGACCGCCTGGGATTGGGATGACTCCCCGAGCATGTTCATGGCAATTGCGTCGCGTGATGTTGTCACCATGCCGAAAAGCTGTCCAGCTCGTTGTGCGACGACACTACCAAGGCCAGGTTGTCGTATACATCATATTTGCTGCCTGTAATTTGAGCATTTGAGCGGCGCGCGTTTGAATCGTCAGGTAGGGGCGGATATGCCGGGTCGATGAAGAGATTAATCGTAAAAAATGTCGTGTTCACATTAACTGTTTCAACTGTCTCATTGTAGCCCATCGCTAAGATCGACTCGATACTAGAGTTTGAGGATGAAGACAAAATGGCCCTAACCCCATAGAACCTTGCTACAGCAACCATGATGGTAGTACTGCTCCTCTTTGACAAACATTTGGATGCCATGCCCAGTTCCCGACATGGACTTGGTCATCTTTGTGCGGATCCGCGATGAATCATATAATTTGCATTCAAGACGGGATATATTTCTTTGGACTCGACTTTGAGCCACTTTGGGAAGCTAGACCAAAGAGGGCAGCCTTCTTCGGAATACCGAGGCTCTCGGTATATCCACTCAAAGGTTTGGGCATATCTTTGAGGAATGTTGGCCTCACGGTGGTCCAGTGGCTTCAAGAAAAGATCCCGAAGAATCCTATGGCTACACTCACCATTCATGGAAGTCGGCTTTCCTGTGGGCAGAATACCCTTTACATACCCATCTACGCTCCACCTTTGCTCATAATGTACTGAAATATTTCCTCGGCCTCATGTCGGGTTCCGTTTGGCACACATATCAAATCCCTGACGTCGACACTGAACTGTTTCGTTGTCTCGTCGACAGAAGCCAAAGTGGTGGCGATGCGTGCTTGGTGTTGTGCGAAGTCTTGTATATCAACGCCATGCCTCCTTGATTCATTCCTGTACCAGGCAGCTAAGAGCTCTTGTTACAGATCGCCCAAAACTAGTTAGTAGAACATACAATAGCAAACTTAAGATAGCCATAAAGCGCCTGCTGTTTGAGCTCGTTCAGACGGCTCTCCAGTTCATCAATCTCACCGTGAACGAGAAATTTCCTCAGTGTGACCCTAAAGCCTTGCACAGCAAATTTGGTTTTATCAGCGCGTGTGTTCGTTCATTCTGTGACCAGTGGCTTCCGCGTGCGCTATCTGGCCGTCCTGTACCACGGAAATCTCGTTGGTTTCATCAGAGAGCTTTACTTTGCTTGTACCACCGGCCTGAAGTTTTTCGAGAACGATTTCAAAGGTGTCCCTGATGTCTCTGCATTCGCGACAGAGTCGGGACAAGGAAGCCTGGGCAACTGGAGTCGGGCCAGGGCACCTTTGTAATGACTCGGCACTCGTCAATTTTCTCTGCAGTTGCCTTCTTCATAGTTGCAGAAGGGGCCAATACGCCTCGCTCGATGCTCACATGGATCCTCTTAGCGCACTTTCGGCCGCCGCCGCTATTGTGCAATTCTTTGCATTTGGCTACAATCTCACACGATATCGACAAGTCTGTCGCCGGCCAGCCAAATGAAATTGTAGAGCTCTCAATTGTGTCGAAAGACTTGCTGCGGTTGATCGAAGATGCCGAGACTAAGCTCGATCGTGGAGCCTTGTGCACTGGTGGTGCGAGAGCAATGTCTCTAATGAAGTAGATCGTGAGGCGCAATGGCCGTCCAAGCTCGGGGTGATATAAGGCTGCGTGAGATTTTGGAGTAGAGCTAATTAAAGCTTCAGATCGAAGCCGTTGAATAGTCGTGGATGGCTTCTGTTTGGTTGTGACCCCCTCAGTCCCAAGCTGGGCTGTGCTGCCATTGCGGGAACTGGCGTCGGCCTATCAACCACGCCCGTGGCTGGTGGCTGCTTGACAAAAAGACCTGATCCTGGCCTAGACATGATGCTTGCAATCTCGGCTACCTAGTCATGGCGTAAGTGATTATGCCAGTGTCCGAGAGTTCGGGATGCAGGATGCGGGTGAGTGTCGAGTGAGACGATGTTATCCCAGAAAAGAAGCAGCAGCGACATTACAATATATGCTCATGCCAAAGCCCAATCATGGAATAGTGTAAGGTTAGGTTAGATGCCAGATGCCTCCCGGTCCAGTTCAGTCGGGCGACTGACCCACAAAACCACAGCCAGGTCTACGGGTCGTGCCGATCTGTAGCTGAGCCCCAGCTGCCAAATCTGGCTCCGAGCTACGCTGTTTTAAGTCTAAGCTCAAGCCTGGGCCTGGCTGGACTTGCCCCCTCTGCAGGTGCCAAAGATAGAAAACCTGAATACTGGTAGAGCTACCACCAGGTGCCCGAGGCATGACAGTCGGTGGCGACTCTTGCTTCCCCCTTGACCAGCGGAGTGGCGCTGTCCTGCCTTGCACATGCCTCCAGACACACACTGCGCGGGCCACGATGTTGAAACGTCGTAGCCGCTGTTGTCCCGAGTCTAGGCCTCAATGTGCTCAACGGATCTCTGCCAGCCGTGGTGCATGCCATTGTGCAGTAGGCAGGTCCCTAGAACAGGGGTACGCCCGCGCTAAGATAGCTAAGGCAATCTTGATCTGGAGAAATCTATCATTCCACGTCACTACTCCTCAACAAAGACGAGACCCCTGAAAAAAGCGAAACAATGCTTGGCTTTCCAACTAGTTTTCCCCTAATCTCCCCGTTCGCCACTGGGCTCAAGTTTCCATTTACGCGAACGTGATGATTGGCTTGCCAGACCAATATTCCACAACAGGAGAACTCCTTCCAAAACTCATCGGCCCTGCCAACGGACCGCCCTGTAAAAGATTCAACACACAACCCTGACTTCTTCCTGTTTGCCTGGACCCCCAACTATCAAAAGGAATCCAACGTGCTCTGGCTCGTCTACGAGTCTTTGCCGCAAACCATTCCACCCAGCCTCAAGATCCATCATCGTCGGCTACCAGCATCATGGCGACCAGGACAACCACGACCACCGTGGCGGCCAAACCAATGGCCCCAACCAAGGTCCAAAAGCACATCTCTGAGCAGCCCATGACTCTGTCCAATTGGTATCAACACATCGACTGGCTCAAAATGACCCTTCTTGTCATTATTCCCCTGTTTGCTTGTTACGGGGCCTACTTCACGCCATTGCAACGCCCGACGCTCATCTTTTCCGTCCTCTTGCATCTATGGGCCGGCATTGGAATCACAGCTGGATACCACAGGCTCTGGTCTCACCGCTCCTACACTGCGACCATGCCTCTCCAGATCTTCCTCGGACTGGGTGGCGCGAGCGCCCTGGAGGGCTCGATCAGATACTGGAGTTGGGGTCACCGAGCCCATCATAGGTTCACCGATACCGAGAAGGACCCGTACACCGTCCACAAAGGCCGTGAGTTTACTTCCAGCCCACGACCGTACCCTTTTCGAGCAATCGCAGTAGCACTCCCTGACCCAGGAGGATGAGTGCTTTTGCAGTTGGTGGTGGCATCGCTGAAGATGTGCTGTCATTCCCCCAACGAAGCTTTACTGACACGTGAAATTATAGTGTGGCACGCACACATGGGATGGCTGTTGTTCCGACAGGATTTCAAGAAGCATGGACGAACCGATATTTCCGACTTGAGCAATGACCCCTTCGTTGTCTGGCAGCATAAACACTACCCCTTGATATCTATAATGACCGGCTGGGTCTTGCCCACGTTGATCGCAGGACTCGGCTGGGGTGACTGGCGCGGTGGGCTTATTTACGCCGGAGTCCTCCGAGTCGTCACTGTCCAACAAAGCTCCTTCACCATCAACAGCCTGGGCCATTACTTGGGTCACCAACCGTTTGACGACAGGCACTCCCCGCGAGACCACTGGATATCCTCTCTTTTCAGCCTGGGTGAAGGGTACCACAATTTTCACCACGAGGTTATTATACTTTCATCTCCTACGATTCTTTATTGAATCGCCAAGCTCTTGCTAACCTACTTCAGTTTCCCACCGACTACCGCAATACTACCTCCTGGTTGACATATGACCCCAACAAGTGGTGCATTTTCATGTGGAAACAGATGGGCCTGGCAAGCGACCTGAGAACCTTTTCCCAGAATGAGGTCGACAAGGGCAAGCTCCAGCAAGAACAGAAGAAGCTGGACCGAAAGCTGGCAGGCCTGGACTGGGGCAAGCCGCTGTACCAGCTCCCAATCATGGAATGGGATGAGTTCTTGGAAGCCTCAAAGACGCGCGCCCTCGTTGCTGTTGCCGGCATTGCCCACGATGTGACAGAGTTTATTGACGAGCATCCCGGCGGCAGGACTCTCATTGCCTCGGCCATTGGCCAAGATGCCACCGCCGTGTTCAACGGTGGTGTATACGACCACTCGAATGCGGCACGTAACTTGTTGGCCAAGTACCGTGTAGGTATCATCCGCGGCGGCGGCGAAGTCGAGATATGGCGATTGAGGTCTGAGAAGCGCCTCGAAAAGATTCGAGACTACGATTACTCCATCGTTGGTAAGAGACTCGAGAAAGATGCACAGAACAAGTTGGAGTAATGTATTTGCCTGAGAGGGATGATGGGATCCCTTCTGATATTCCCATCACTTGTTTAATACTCCATACTTTCTTAGTAGATATATATAGCACGGCAACGTGTATGCTCCATACATAAATACAGAGCAAGAAATAACATTATACCTAGGCCCCGGCTTGGGGACAAGGCTCATCACAAGTGTGGTTCGAGTGTTGTGCGAGGCCCGCATTCTTGACAGATGATACCTACAAATCACCGCCAAAACAACACGCGAAAAATGTGCGTACTGGATGGGCTTCAGTGTGTTTATGTTCAATTACACATTACAGGTTTCATGCTCATGACTCTTGTGGTCAACGTCGTTCTTGAGGATCTATAAGGAGCCAAGGTCAGAGCTCCCCCATGACCTGCGGGTGGTCTACAGCTTCCTCCGAGTCGTCAGCATAAAACCGTGGTACCCTTCTGCATGGCATTGGTGGCTTTGGCCTAAACAACGCCCTTCGCGCAAACTCGGCTATCCCCCTGGCCTGCATAAAGACTGGGTCCTCGTTCAGAAAGGGAGGCACGCCGCTTGGGATGTACTCCTCCAGCCACCACTGAAGTCTGGCCTGGAACACTTCATTGGAGGAGCTCTCCCCCGTCAGAATAATAGTGGTCGGGAATTCGCCCGCACGACGCATCAGCACGCCTAATATCTTCTGCCGCAGGGCTTCCCAGTAGTGGTCTTCGTGCCCGTAGCTGTACCGCTCATCGCTGCCCAGCTCAAGGCTGCCGTCGTGCACGGCATAGTTTGCGTAGGCCCACGGCTGCCTCTCGTGATAAGCGTGAACGGACGACTTGGTGTACTCGACGACGAAATGTACGTCACCTCGGGGAATGCTGCTGCAGTTCCAGGTGACTCTGGGGTCCGAGCATAGCGAAATACCATATCCGGCGAGCGCAGCTTGGTGCTCGTATATGAGGCAGGTTCCGTCATTCCCTTGTGGGATGACCTGGATATACTCGAGACTGACCAGCTCAAAGGCGTCGTAGAGGTCTTCGTCGTACGCGGCAGGCAAGTGAGGCAGACTGGCTGATGCCGCCTTGATCTCAACCCCAAGAACCCTTTCCGTTTCGGCTCTGAGGCCACGGATGAGCGTGGCTATCGCGGCGACGACATCGGAAGCCGAGAGACCCAGGGCTTTGCGTGCCCGTCGCTTCGTCTGACGGGCGAGGTCGCTCCAGTACTCATACAGCCCGTCGTAGGGTGGTCTTGACTTCAAGGTCAGCCCCTACTAGACCCTCTGCCCAGAAGAAAACAGGCCAACGACTTACGCAAAGTGCTGAGATGCTGGCTCCGAAAGCTTGCGAAAGGCGTCTTGGTATTCTTGGGTAGTATTGACCCGAGCGATTCCCACGTGCTTACCATCTGGAAAGCTGACGGCACTTGTGCCGTATGAATACTGGAGATCGAAACCGACACTAATGCTGTCTAGGGTGCTTGCTGTTCCAGCGCACCATACTCGAAGGACGGCGATCGCAGCGGTGACCAACAGTGATTTCATAGGAGACCTGACTCGTTGAAGCATGCTTGAATGTATAGTTCATCAACAAAAGACAAGACTCCAACTCAGTTTGGACATGATTTTCCCTCCCTCGCCGGGGAGGGGAACTTATTATCAAGACATGATCCAGAATCTGACGCGGCCGAAAATAACACGAGCTCGTCCGCAACTTGGGGGCTAAAGAAGATGCGAGAGAGACATTGAGCTGAGACGGAAAACACCAACCGTCTGTGCGACCACCCAAAAGGCAAAGAGTAACTTTTAGCGTCAGCATTAGGACTTGGGGTGGCGCACGCGGCGTTTCCCGTCGTGCCGTGTCATTATTGGTCTCGAATCGAGCCCCGAATTTGTCTGGAGGTACTAAATTCCTTCTGGAGGATTCCTCAGAGATCAATTGTTGTCCCACAGGATGATTTTGTGAGGAAGCAGACTAGTTCCTTCAGGCGTGTATTACCGGCCCATAAGCAAAGCGTCCAAATCACCTCAGATGGCAATGTTGCCTTTCTTGGTCTAGGAGTGATGTTATAAGAAAGATCACGCACACAATTCATAGATCTGACGTCTTTCTGCTAGATTAGTAATTCCATAGGAAGGGCACCAAGTGGCCGGCATTTCGCGAGACCTTGGTGTTCAATGAGAAGTGAAGAGATGAGGGGTATCTCGTGGTATTATACAGTCTATTTCCGAGGCCTTGGCACACGTTGGCGCCGTCTTCCATGTTACAAATTGATACAAAATGATACAATATTCATCCCTCGTCGTTAGATCAACGCCTGTCCCATGAACATACTCTCTCTGACCTCGGCGACGATGTCTCTCCTGTCGTCTCTGCCAACAAGCACCACACCTCTACCTCTCCTTCCCATGCGACCGGCACGACCCAGTCGATGAATGAAATCAATCGTAGTATGTGGTACATCATATAATATTACATGTCGTACTGCCAGAGTATCGATACCTCTCGATGCCAAGTCGGTAGCAACGATGACTTTGGTATTTGGGAGAGATCTTCGGCCGGTAGCTTTCGGCGCCTCCTCGATTTTGGCCGTCATGGCTTCAGTTGTGGTGAAAGTGCCCAACATCTCAGACTGGCGCTGCTCTGAGGTGTCCCGATGAAGGGCGACGGCATCAATGCCCTTGGAAACGAGATATTCTGCAACCTCTTGCGTCTTCTCTCTTTCGTTGACGAAGACCATGATGCGCTTGACGTCAATTTCGCCAGGAACGAAGCCTTCATGACGCGCAGCGTCTTTACCAATTGACCAGATTGCATCGGCACAAGCAAGGTTCTTATTGTTGCGGTAAGGATCCTTGGACACATCAACGACACCCAGCTGAACACGTCGAGGAATGGCGTGAAGGTTGGGGGTCGTAATGCGGACCATGTCCGGGAATTGAGCTGCCATGTAGCTGTCTAATCGCTTGGGGATTGTGGCCGAGCACAAGACTAATTGCTTGACGGAAGGTAGAGCTCGGTCCAGGATGGAAGTCGTGACGGAAGAAAAGCTTCGATCAAACAGCGAATCCGCCTCGTCCACTATCAGGTGAGTGATACGGGATAGGATATTGGGATCTGAATCCGCCATGGATGAGAGCAGGTGGGGAGTTGCCACAACGACGTCAACTCCGCCAGGATTGTATATACTCTTTTCGATGACAGTCGCCGATTTGTTTGCCGACAGCATAGTTGTCTTGAACTTGACAACATGCGACAAAGACTTGGCGACTGCACCAATCTGATCAACCAGTTCTGCAGATGGGACAAGCACAACCACTTTGGGTCTGGCAGCAGTGGGGTGGGGTTCGAAATCGCGAGGTCCAGTATAGCCAGGCTCCTTCATAGCTTCTCGTTGTTTTTCGAAATACTCGCGGTATTTGGCAATGTCAGGATCCGCAGCTTCAGCCTTCTTCAGGGCGTTGATGCACGGAACGAGATAAGCCAGAGTCTTACCGGAGCCTGTCTCGGCCGCAAGTAGGAATTCCTCCCTACCAGTGGTGTTAGTTGACCTTCGGTTCCTTCCCAGTTCCTGGCCCAGCAAAGCAGGTATGGCAAGTCGCTGTACCGGGGTGGGCTTGATGTCTGTCATGCCCTTGAGAACCTCGCCCGTGACTGCCGACTTGACTACTGGTAGCAGGTCGAACCTGTCGAAGGACTCGACTGTGCTCATGTTTTCCTTCATTCGCGTTCTGTGACCGTAGCCTATAGGCGCCAGCGAACTTTGCATCTTCATGGCCTTCGTCCTCCGGTCATTCTTCTTGCCCCGGTCCTGTCCTCCTCTTGAATTCGTGTCTCTTGAATTTGTGGGCGCGCTGGGGGATCTATCTCTGCCACGGAATTCCTTAACATTCATGCCACCAAACGGGCCAGGTCTTCGTCGCGGTTTGTCGCTATCTCGGCCTCGTTCGACCCGGGCATCAGGGGATCGTGCGACATCATCGGAGAGCACCATACGGGACGGGCTCGACGATCGACCAGACCGCGAGTTGTAGCCGCCCCTGGAGAAGGCATAAAATCGCTGCGCAGCCCATGGCCGGCGCAGAGCCTGGGCACTCTGCTGGCCTGTTGTGAAGAGGCATAGCGGGCAGATCCGCGCTGATATGAGTGATCGCATTCTGTGGGTGGTGGCAGCTACAATAGTAGTGCGACTGCGCGGTGCAGCATTTGAGCTTTTGGAAAATTTCCAAAGTTCAAAGCTAAGTGACGTACAAACTGCGCTAGTGCAGAGTGCATAATTTATAGTGCACAGTGGGTCCGTGCTGTTAGGGGCCGCCCCTATATCGAATGAGCTCCACCACAGCTGAACGGCCATGTCCAGACTCGAGGCACATCGTGTACTTCGAGGTTCCCCGGTCAAATCTCGAGTTCAGCGTACAGAGTATACGATTCTGTCACCCCATCCATCAGTCGAGCAACCCTATTGCGCGGCGTTCTACCCGGCTTCTCCATTGAATTCAATGCTTCTGCCGTATCCATCAATGACCTCACAGGTCTCCACGAGCTGAGGAATTGCATTGAAAGCCCGAGGATCGTTCAACCTTGGCGGCTGTTCTCCCTGTTCTTACCTTTTTTCTCTCGATGCATGTTGGGTTTCTGCTGATCGCCAAAAAGTTACCGATCAGAAGAGAAACATCTTTCAGCTTGCGCTCTTCCCGCAATTTGCCCCGCTGGTAACACCCGTGCGCCATAGACGGGACACATTGTGGACGTCGACACGGCAGAAACAGTACATCTCTTCCAGCGCGCTTCTTGATGTAGTGATATCGTGGGACTGCTGCAAGTGTGATCATCATTTCTATCACTGGCGCTAAATCTCAATGTGAGATTGGCTCTATGTGTGCCAGCTTTGATGCGGTGAAAGTGAGCACCAATCCATGAAGATCTCATTACATGAATAGTTTGTATGTCTATGTTTTTAGACCTGTGCCATGCAGACGCCACAAATCTGGGGTGTCAGATGCAGCAATGCAGGCGTTGATCGTATAACTTTGAGCAGCATCTGGATGTCAGTGCTAGTTCCTCATTGGCTAGGGGAGGAAGACAGTCGGGCACAAGTCCTGAACTTTCTTTTCCATCACTACGGTACGCTTAGTTGCGTAAATCTTTTACTCTAGCTCTTTACCCACCGGCTCTACTCTTTACAGGGACGAGGCTGCTTGGTTGTCCGATCATACAGCTTATCGAAGCTACACCGGTGAGTATGTTGTGGCATGGCATTGTACTGCACTTCTGGTTGGTTTACAGCATATTGTGGTGTGATCCAAAATATTTACCAAGTACTTGTTGTGGACGTATAAATATGAACACAGCGTCACAGCTATAATTTTCGAGACGATTCGAGGCTGCTTTCTTATATACACTATCTACATTTCCCCAGCCAAAAACATCAAGGGAACAACAATCATCAAGCGTATCTTACAATGGCTGTTGAAGCTTCAACTCTCTTTCCTGGGGACTTGGTGTCCAAACTCAAACCTGAACCCCCAGAAGTCAAGTCACGAGAGCCCTTTGATGTATCAGATGAATCTTCTGACACGGTCTACCACGGCAATCCCGAACATACGACAGCATGGACATCTTTTCGAACAGCAGATGTCTCCCATCAGGTCATCAGCTCCTACTTCATCGGCCCCCAAGCTGAGAACTTACCCTACTTCGAGAAAAACATCCACACTATTCTCGAAGAGCTTCGTCTGGCTCGCAATAGATACTTTCCTGAGGATGGGGTGGGTGAGCATGATATGGCGAGCAAGTAGGATGCTAATTATGTCCAGAAATTCATCAATGAGAGTGTTCAGAAGAGTCCCGCCTTCAAGAAGTCCATGAAGAAGTTGAGCAATGCAGTCCAGAAGGCAGCCAACATTCTCGGGCGTACTTCTATCCCCTTCTGGACCCCACGCTACGAAGCACACATGTCAGTCAGTCCTCAAATATCTTGAAGCTCCGGCTCAACAGACCCCCAGGTGCACGGATATGAGCATGGCATCTTTGCTTGGCTACTTCATGACCATGATCTACGACCCCAACAACGTAGCGCTCGAAGCGAGTCCCCTCTCTACTGTAGCCGAGATGGAGGTGGGCGAGCAGCTCTGTGACCTTTTCGGCTACAACATTGATGAGGACAACCATGATGCTCCGGTCGGTTGGGGCCATGTCACTTGCGGTGGGACTGTCGCCAACCTTGAGTCTATTTGGTAAGTCCAGTCCTGAAATCTCAACATTTCCTGCACTAACTAGATTCCAAGGGTCGGTAGGTGATCACTGATACGGGCCCTGCCCTCGGATATGTGCTAATAATTATGCTAGCTCGCAACTTGAAGTACTATCCGCTTTCTCTGCGGGAAGCCATGAAAGGAGATGGGCCGCTTAGCTTTCTCAACTCCAAATTCCATATCGAGACTTGTGATGGGCACCAGAAACTGTTCTCCGAACTTGAGGATTGGGAGTTGTTGAACTTGAAGCCCGCCGACATTCTCGATATACCCGACCGATTGTACCAAGAACATGGTGAATGGCCTTCAATTGTGTCAACATGATTTCATAAGTTGACATTGACTCTCCATAGGCATTTCCAACACATACCTATCCGATGTGATGAATAAATACTCGATACAGTCCACCGGGAAAGATTCCCTTGAGTACCAATACACTCGGGGAAAGCCAGCACAGTACATGCTAGCGACAACTAGACATTATAGTTGGCCGAAAGGCGCAGGTTCGTAAACTTACACCCGTATCAGCGAGATTAGTGGGATTAAAACTCGTGACCAGCTGTGGCCGGAATAGGCTCCGATAATGTCGTCGGTATACCTGTTGACAATGCTGCGCGGGTAGACTTGGAAGGACTGGAGAAGAAACTGGAAGAGAATCTGCAGAAGAAACACCCAGTTCTAGCAGTTGTGGCGATCATTGGCTCGACAGAAGGTAATGCTCAGCGCCAGTTTCTTTCCCCCATGGTCTCTGCTTACGAAATTCATGCTATAGAGGGTGCTGTCGATCCGCTGAGTTCTATTCTGGCTTTACGGAAGCAGTTCCAAGCCAAGGGACTCTCCTTCCTGGTCCACGCTGACGCTGCCTGGGGCGGATATTTCTGCAGTATGCTGCCGAAAGATTATCGCCCCGGTGATATAGTCAATCTACCAACCGAGATGGGGGATGCTGATGGCTTTGTGCCCGATGCAAGCCTCAGAGCGGAGACCCAAGAAGACCTCTTTGCGATTCGATTTGCCGACTCTGTCACGGTCGATCCCCATAAAGCCGGTTACATCCCATATCCTGCGGGTGCCCTCTGCTACAGAGATGGGCGAATGAGATACCTGGTGACTTGGACGAGTCCGTATCTGTCCCGTGGCTCTGTGACTAGCATCGGTATTTATGGAGTAGAGGGAAGGTAGGCGCTCTTCCGGACCAGCAGCGATACCATTGTACTCAAATTTCGAACAGCAAGCCTGGTGCCGCGGCTGTGTCTGCCTGGCTCTCAAACAAGACAATTGGATTGAACCAACAAGTAGGTTGTCGCCCGTCTTTCTCGGAACTGTTGTTCTTGTACCCATAGGTACTAACTTTTGTTTCCACAGGGGTATGGTGCTCTGCTATCGGAAGTAACATGGACATGTACACGTGTGAGTGACAACCAGCCCGTCAAGAATCAACTCGGCAAAATTGACCCTTCATTTGTGCTAGCTTTCGGCCGAATGGGCTGCCATGACAAACTCGACTAGCCCCTTCATTTGCGTGCCCTTCAATGAGCTGCCTGCCGAGCGGGCCAAAGGCTCAACTCCAGAGAGAGTCGAAGCGGAGAAAACACGTATTCGAAATGAGATCCTCAAGAAGAGCAACTCCAAGATTGTTGAGGAAGATCAGTTCCGACCAGATGATCAGAAGGCCATGAAACTCATGCGTGATCTTGGTTCCGATCTCAATATCAACGCGTTTGCCATCAACTTCCGGTACTCAGATGGCCGGCTGAACGAAGACGTTGAAGAAGCCAACTATCTGATGAAGCGTGTCATTGAGGCCCTGTCTGTTGACAGCCCCAACGACGATCCGACCAAGATCCCGCTCTACTTGACATCCACAGAGTTCTCGGATGAGCTCTACGGAAACTGCAAGAAGCACTTCATGAAGAGGCTTGGCTTGGAGGATAGTACCCAAGATCTAATGGTCCTGCGAAACGTTGTCATGTCTCCTTTCCCAACCGATGGCAACTTCATCAACCGGTTGGCCGAGATCTTCTACAAGACGGTCCAAGAGGAGACCATAGTATGCAATTTCAGTCCCAATTCCCCAGACCTTTTGTCTCAATTACTAATCAACTCGCTCTCTAGATTGTCCGGAAGCGCAACGAAGTGAACGAAGATCTTCACAGCTTCCTCATCCAAGGCAGCGGTCAGATCTACCTTATCCACTTGCCTATGTTTCATGTGGCAAATCACCGTCAACAACTCATTATCTCTGTGAACTTTGACAATAAGTCTCGACAGAAGTACGTCAATATGAAGACTGCAAACCCTACCGAGCCGATGATTTTGGTCACTCAATACAAGACTATGCTTCGGGACATTCTCAAAGACAACGGCACTTTCACTGCTCAAATCACAACCAAGCTGTCGTAAGCTTCCCAGTCTTTCTCTGCCCTTCTGACCTTAGCACCGTTCTAATGCGTATGCACGTAGTGGTGTAATCCTCAAGAACATCAAGGTCACAGTAACCTCGACCGTTGTCAGCCGACCACTGAACTCCAGATGGCGTCTGCCCTCGTATCCCAAGAGGTTCATGCCCTTCTACCTCTACGGAAATGGTGAGAACTTCCCTGTATCTATACAAAAAACAGTGCACTCATACAAGGCTATCCACAGCAACGGAAGCCAACATCGACCACGTCATCGTCCGTGCCCCGAACACTCAGCTTTCCGCCGGTCGCTGTTCACTCAACCTTGAAGGTGGAACAGACCAAGAGTTCTGGTCCAAGCCACTTATTCTGGTCCTAGAAGATGTTTACGAGGAGACTATGCAGCCATTCCCACCCAACAGCGAAATTGTCAGCAAGAATGGGGCCATCATCACGCACTCGCACGCCAGATCACCGACCCAGAACGGCGAACGACACGCACAGCAGAAGGAGGCCACAGTCATTACGTCCGAGACACGCAGTGGTAAGATGCGCGGCTCGGGATTCTTCTTCCGGCCTGGTACCAAGTTCAACGTCAAGGTCTACGAGGATGGGAACCGCGACGAAGAGGATGTGGGCTTCGCATGCTTCAAGTTGGGCAAGGAGCTTGGCAAGGGGACGATTGAGCTTGGCCAGAGTGTCTATGTAGACAGTGAGGCTATGAACTTCGATCCGTTCCAGAAGGTTGACAAGGTGGCTGAGTGGAAGCACGAGTTTGATCAGATTGGCAAGGAGCTAGACTAGGAGGAGAAGAGAATAGCGGCCTTGTTTTGCAGTCACAGAGAACAAATTGATATGTTTGTAGTTGTCAATTTGACAAACACTTGAAACAAGTCAGCAGTCATTTTGATAAATTTGTGGATAACAACTCGTTCACAGAGGAAACACTGACCATCAGTAGAATCACTGAAAATTGCCCATAACACTGCCAGTTTTCTGATAAGACAGTGTCAATCAAGGTTCGTCCTGTGATATACTGGAATCTACGGTATCTCGTATCCCTTTTCGATCTACAGTGTTTCGTGTGATGCAAACAGCAATCACAGCAACCTCAAGAGCATCAGGCAGACGAAAACAACTCACATGTTGATGTCATAATTAGCAAGCAGCAAATTTTGCGTGCTGTGACAAACTGTAAAACATCTGTGGATTGTATATACCTTCCAACAGCCAAGCAAAAGGTAATTTCGTCACAGCAAAGCTAAATTCTGTGCAATCCGCCTTTACATTATATATTTATACAAAGACAGTTGCCACATTGAAGTCTTTGGAGGGGCCAGCTCTAGGATTGCGATAATTACCCCAAGCTTGCGGATCGATGCGGGTGCCGGTTGACATACCACCTAGAAGTATGATCTGGATCTCAAAAGTCTCTTTAGATACACGACGAAAAGTTTCCTCTTTCAACTCAACAGTAAAACCAAGTACGATCTCGTCCCAAAGCACGTTGTCACGCATTAATCTACACAAAAGGATAGAGAGCGTGGAGGAAGATTACTTCCTCAGCGCAACAACAAGTAATATTCATACCGTTACAGACCGCGTTAGGATCCCACCAGGCAATAACCACCACAGTACACGTCTACAACACTACTCATACTCATACTCTTCATGCTTGCATACGTCTAAAGAAATCGTTCTTATTTCTCACATCTTGATATAATATTTGGATATTCTAGACCCGAGATTCTTCTCGATGCCGAGAACTATATTTTCTTTCGCGCGCTAGCGTTCGTAACAATGGCTCTCGTTAGGACCACACCATACATTATTTACCATGTCTGCGAGAACACCGCTGCAGTCGACGCTTTGATCACCAAAATCCAAAACACAGTAACCTTGCATATAAGAAGTGTCAGATTTCCACTTAGAACAGATAGCAACTAGACTGTCGCTGCAACCACGGTGCAATGCCAAGCTACTATTCCCTTGGAACTTGCCACCGTAAGTGCACCAAGCGCTTTTATGTCTTCCCGATCATTTCTGATGACATCAATCAGGTGATGAACGCGCATCGGCATAAGCGCCAGTCTATAATATGGCCCACCCAACCCCCGGGGTTACAGAGCGTCTCTGGATTCCAGTCCGCCCAAATCCCAAAAGACGGCAGCAACGAGAAGTCTATTGAAAGACTCTATATATCTAGACATAAAGTTTGGCAAAGATTTTAAATAATGATGCTTAGCAAATCGATTGAAAACCCAGCAGAGCTTGGGTATTCTGCCTCTTTGATCTCTGGCTTACAACAGTTATGGCAAAGGCTTAGCTCGAGCATCTGCCGGCTAAATTTTGCCACAAGGCGACCCGTGAATTAGGTGGCCTGTACGTTGAGGGACAGAGAGGTTATGGTGGAGCAACGCGGTCGGAGGCGCGTACAGCCAATACCCATACAAAATGGCTAGCGAGCTCTGAAAGATTTCTCCCTCTTCGTCTGCTCTTTCTATCAATAAATTACCCCTATATTCAGCCCCTCCGTTCTGAACGAAACATGATTCGTCACAACTTTCTAGTCTTACTCCTCGGTTTACTCAGGCCTTCGATGACAGCATCAAAGCCGCCCGACTCCTGCAAGTTTCCCTCTTCCGATCAAAGCCCTTTGCTTAATGTTCTCGAATCTTTTACCAATCCCCTAGTAGCGATACAATAGCGACTCCTATTAAGGCTATTATCGAAGAGTCCAATACTGAGGAGCCTATCTCTGAGGAACCCGTCGTCGAGAAAACCGTTGATCTGATCACACCCTCACGACACACGTAGCACCAGAGCGAACACCTTCAACGGATATCTTCATACTACTCAGCAGGACCTTCAACATGAAGTTTCAAAAAGTTATCCACACCATTCGGAGACAGCCCGTTTTCAAATTATACAAGTCACGAGTGCAGGGTTGTAGCTGCTCCTCATGTATTAGCTCCGGCGCCCTACTCCATCTTGACGCAGACTCTGTCAAGGCAAGTCAATGGCCCTGGACTATGATGAGACAGTCAATGGAGTTCACGCAGCTGGAAAGCCTAGAAGGAGCAGTACGAAACAAAATAAGGCAGCCCAGACTCGAAGCGTAAGCACATTTAGAAGATTTTGTCAACTATACACATTTTACTGACTGACTAATAGTAGAGGATACTAATAAGGACCAATAAACTTCTCTCATCACTACGAGTTGTTCTATGCTACGTTGAAACGTGGATCCAGCTGAACCCAGCTCCTCAGAGAGATTGCTACACCACTGCCGTAGAGGGCCTGGTGGAACATCTCATATAGAGGTTTTCAAGAAATCCCCTTCCCCAAGTATTGGGCATATCAGTCTGAGATGACCACTTCAGAGGTACTTGGGGGGGGCATAAGGCTTGTTATCTTGCTCCCATCTGATGAGAGGGCTGTCTTGAAGACCAAGCATCTCAGTAATTCCCCCTATTCGCCAGGCTGCAGTTGGAAGATCCTCCTGAACTTCTCTAAGAGCCAACAGCTCAACCCTCATCTGCGCCAGAGCCTCTAGTCTCTGCTGAGCACTCATGCTTTTGTGCGAATGTTCCTGAACGCATGCTCAAGGAAACTGGTCGCGGGATAGGTAGGAGCAGGAACGAGCGTCGAAGGTTTGGAAATCGGAGTAATAGCGATGTAGTAATTGTCTCCGCTGCAGCGTCCTCCATGCGTTGAAAGTCCGTGACTCCAAGCTCGAGGATGCTCGTCTACCATGTTCTGGTTGTCGTAGTCTGCTTTGAGCCCGTGATGGACTGCAATGTCGCTTTGCGGTAAACTATTTCTGACTGGAGTGCTCTCGTGGCCATCGGTGTCGTATCCATCTATTGTTTGGTCTTGATCATCACTAGTATAAGCATGGTGCTCGCTGTTTGCTGTTTGCTGTTTGGATGATTAGCATCAGACCTTGGACATTATATTCTTGTTTTGTATTACGTTCCGGTGCCCGATGTTCGCTATGGTCATTTAACAAATCCCATCTCGTAAAATTTCTCGCCAGTAAACGTAGTACTTTCCATGACACCCATGTAATGGACACCTCTGTCAGTGCTGGGCTGGTCGTCTGTATTGGTAAACACCATGGCCTACTCAAGTCTTTGCCCTCGACGTCGCTTTAACAAGATACGGTTGGCATCAGATAGAATTCTCTGGCAAGACAACGTGTAAATTGGTGACCGGGTCATAAACCAGGAGATGCAGTAACGGACAGGTTTAGTTTAAGTTATCAGAACCTTTAAATAGAATTATGAATCACGATTCACAATCATTACATTCCCCGAAAGCGTAAATCAAGCAGAGATCGCTACTTATCGTACAGTTTCCTATTATTGGATCGATTCGGTTGACTTGATAGCTGGCTTCGTCGGGTCGCTATTATCGGAAGTACATTATAAACAATGGTTCTGCAAAGTGTGGGTAGCACATTGTCAGTGTTTTCAATTCTCCAAGTCTTGCGCTTACCCCTGCTTTGAAAAACTATTAATGCAAGAGGGAGCTAGATATCAAGTCACAGAAGGCAGAGAACTTCCAACCCTCTAGAAACTGTCGCAAGAATGTCTGAACCTGCTTTCCGGAGGAACCATACAATCAGATTAAGCCCGAGCGCTTCGGCATTGAGCCAATGGCATAACACGCTTTCCGTTATATAAATAGTTATAAAACTGTCCAAATCAAAGGGTATATAAAAAGTATGACAAGTATAATTGTCTGCTTACTAATTCCAAACCAAAGAATCTTCATTAGCATGCCTCAAACTGCCTGCTTGATACTCATCCAACCGAACGAACAAGTCGGCTAGTCGCTGCTGGGCTGCGAGAAGAAGATCTTCTCCATGGTTATCCCGTTGCGCCAGGATACTTCCCGCAGTACAGGCCGCCCAAAACGCAACCCGATGCTTTCTTGCATCAGGCTGAAGCCAAGTGGAATCCTGTGCTGCCTGCATCATTGACCGAATGTCATATTCAGTGATGTTGGGGAGGAAGGAGACAATACCCGAAACAGGACCAGGTGCTGTGTATATATGTTAGATATAAAGTTCAATATTTCTAACCCTAAATCACTCACCTTGGCTAATAGGCAGCCAGTAAGGATTCAACGCAGGAACATTACCAGGTTCAAGGCAAGGTTTAACAGCAGGCACATACCCGTTTGGATGTCTGACCGAAGCTAGAGCAGTTTTGGCGGCAGGTGATAACAGGGGTTGAGCCTGACAATGGCCTGGGTCCGGCGCCGGAGCTTTGGCACGACTCAAAGCACCAAGAGGCCGGCCAGCCAAGAGAAGGAGATGGTCCTCGTTGGAACGGTCTGGTGGTTTGGGTTCTTTCTTCAGTCTCGGCAACAAGACTTGGGACCAGTAACGGCTCCATTGTGCGCTGTGAAAATATTAGCACAGCGCTACAATATTCAGAGCCATCTCATACTTTAACCTACCCAAATGACGTGCGTCCGTACCAATGGCCGCGAGCCTTCATCCCGTCTGTCACGTCTTTCCAGCATTTTACTCGACCCAAGGGGTACCTTTCTGATGGGTACTGCAGGCCGTTGGCGGCGATCTCATCAACAAGGTCATCTAATGACGGTTGGGACCAGGTGCGTGCCATAGTGTTGATTTCGTTTAGTTGTGCGTGGGATTCATGCTCTCGTATGAAAGGTATACTCTCTAATTTTTGATATCTCATCATAAAAATAAAAATAAGAATAAGAATAACTTGGACTCGATGGAGTTATAGGAACCCTTTTATGCATGGGCTAGGGCTCCCGGAACCTGCGCAGCGCAATATATTTTGTCTAGTCTCAGAGAGGGAATTCCAGCGATCGTGCTTCCTCAGCCTTGCTCGAGCCTAGAGGTTGCTATAATCACTTGATTAGAAAAATGGGAGCAATGATCTCTAGGCTGGAGTGGGAATGAGTGGGTCGCCCATGCTTTCTGCCTCCACTTGTCTATCCCCGCAACAAAAACAGTAGATCTTTAAATTCCTGAACACTCATATGACTCATATTTTTATGCTGATTAAATCAGAGAAATATGTACCTTGATAGAATTCTGCTCTTTATATCCAGTGTCTGGTTTTATCCTTGTACCAAGCGCACTTAAACATACCACAAATGTAATCCTCCATCGCCGTATAGGTAACCCGTAAAGGCCGAACATCTACAAATCATCAGATAGCTATAAAAGCGGCGGCCAAGCTAGCAACAGAACAAGGGCCCAATGAAGACAACAACTATAGATAAAACAAATTAAGAAAGAAAAATTGGTTTGGGACACATATTGACAACAAACACATTGCCGCCATGGGAGGCCTGCGAAAGAACCGGCGCGTGACGTTGAATCCCTTGCATAAGAAAATTCTCAGCTGTGTTAAGACGAGCTTTAATGTTCACAGCTGAGTTAAACTCAAATAATTGCGATTATTCCTAATCAATGAGCTTGGCTTAAAGGCGATGTGTCATGGTTGTTACCGCCTGAAAGCTCTGTTGTGGTGCCTTGATGCAGGAGAAATTCCATCAGGACCTCCACGCAGAGGAGCAGCTCGCTCTGATGCCAGAGAATTGAGTATGTTGCACCTTTCGAGAATGCCTTGCGGCCATCGAGTCAGCTCGGCACGCAAGTTATTCATCAATGAACAAGTTCTAGTGATGAAGAGCGTGTTTTCAAGCCCATAGGCCTTGACTCCATGGTTGTGAGAAAGCCAAAAACCCATCCAGACCGCAGTGGCAGTGCTGGAAGAAAAAGAAAGGTCATTTTATTATTCCCCGGCCCCCGCACCCCGCCCTCACCCCGCCCTCACCCCGCCCTCACCCCTCTCCTTTTCTTCTTCTTTTTATTGAGACATAAGACAAATGTTACGCAACGTGCTCACTCCAACTTGGCTACATGCCAAACTAGAATTTATATGTCAAAGAGATGAAGACCAAGCATGTCAGCTAATAAGGAAGGCCGACAGGTGTATAACAAATTCGAAGTGTGGTTCATATCATCATGTTCACTTGAATGACTTCCTAATTTTGGATGGATACCTGTTCATTCTTGAATACTCATAATTTCACCTATCTTCATCCACCAACCGCGCCATCCTCCCTAATGCTATGCAACAGTGTCAATCTTGGATGATTCGTGTCCTAGGCGATCCTCGTATCATATCTCTTCTGCCTCAGGCGTGGAAACACGATCTACTAGGGCCGACTAGCGGCAATCGTCTTCCAAAACACGCCAACGCATAAAACTGTGGTGCCGAGAGTGAACAAACTGGGAATGCAGGTCAACCAACAGGATTCTCTCATGGTTTTTGAACACGAGCGAGAAATATGATAGTAAGCAGAGGGGTGTAGGTCTTACGCCTTGCGTCTGTTGCCAAACAATATATTGGAGAAGATATGCCCAATTGAGGCGAATAAAGCCCTGAAAAGCGACCGGAACCAATCATCTTGTTTGCTGATTTCATGAAACGAGTCTGTGGCTGTTGATGACAGGGTTCGTTGAATGGCAGTCTTGGTTTCTCGCTTGCGTAATTGATTAGACTCGGGGGTTTTGATGCTGTTTCCAGTACTTAGTGAGACGCCTTCATCTTCATCATCTGAAGGGGCTTCGAGTCTCACGATTGGGGGTGTTGGCTCGATTTGAGGTACCGCTGGAGCGGCGGATCCCCGAGACCCACCGACTGC
Source organism: Seiridium unicorne (assembly GCA_039778275.1). Classification (NCBI taxonomy): domain Eukaryota; kingdom Fungi; phylum Ascomycota; class Sordariomycetes; order Amphisphaeriales; family Sporocadaceae; genus Seiridium; species Seiridium unicorne. Next base: position 167,308 of record JARVKF010000394.1, read on the forward strand.
CTTATAGTCGGCAGCATCGTAGGTGCCGGGTGGCGGAACGTTGGTATGGTCTTGACCATTGGCCCGACTGCCTTCAACCTCCTCTTCAACGGTCTCGTCAATTGAGGCAAGGGAAACATGGGAGCGCTCGGAGTGGAACGATCCAAGTGACGCCCTGGGCGCATTAGATCTGCGTGGCGAGGGCTCAGGCTCGAGTATAGCAGGAGAAGACGACCAGGTTGGGGATACAATGGGAGAGGGGGGCGGTATCCCTTCGGGCAAAGACCGGTCTGGTTCAGTGCTCGTCTCGATGCGTTGCAATTCGGCGATGATGGAACGACGATCTTGGTGTGGGAAACGTTCGAGCCGTGGGTCATTGTAATCAATCTCACCGTTTCCCGTGTTGGTATCGAGTGTGGGCTTGGTCGTGTTGGAAAATCGAAAGGCCGGCTCACTCCCATTTGTAACCTCTTCGTCTGGGGAATTGGATGTGGTGGGTGAGATGTCATAATTCTCGAAACACTCGTGCGAGAACATAGGACCGGCATCCTCGGACGACTCGTCTTCATCGTCATCATCGAAGTCACCCTCGTCGATACTGAGAGGACTAATGCGTAAGACGTTGTTCAAGTTGCCCTGGCTGTCCGTGACTATGGCCGCGGACGTCAGCTGATTCCTCAACACAAAACAACGGAGAGGTGGCACCTTTTCTTGCTGCGTCATCGCAAGCCCACCAGTCACCCGTACCGAGACGGAACTTGTACTGCACTTCGGTTCCCGCGTCGACGGAGATAACCTCCTCAAAGGTGTACTCCCCCTGGTCAGCCGAGTTGCTCATCTCGAACGGTTGCCATGCTGGATCCGAGAACGTGCCAGCAACAAAGACTGGGGGCTGTGTTCCGGCCTTGTGATAGGTGAGAAGGACTTGGCGCTTTCCCATGATGTATAGTTCAGGTGATGAGGCGAGAATCTGTAGGGAATATGCTTGACGTAGAGTAGTTGTACGGACGCGTTGACTTTGGTCGAAGTATTGGGGCTAAGTCCCAGTAACCGGAAGTTGCGATGGTCCAAAAAATAGAGCAGTGTAAGGTAGAGGTCAGTCCAATGTTATCATTCCACGGGTATTGGAAAGCGCCGGCTAATCAATCGCCCACGGTTTGCTGTATTGCGAAGCAACCACCCAGTGCAGATTCAGAAGTTCTAGAACCCGTGTCTCAGGCATCTGCTACAAACAAATAATCAATCAATTGAGAGGTTGGTGGTGCAAAAGGCTTTATGAATCGCGTCCTTATGGCTATAGTGCCTGATATGGGAGGGGCAACAAGAGAGGCCGGTGTCGCCGACAAGTGGTTATGGTGCAGGCTGCGAGCAAAAGTGTGGGATTTCGTATAGGCCCAGGTGTCAGTCGTCAGACGTACCAAATCCGCCGAGCAATTCTTGCAGGAGCGAAGAAAAAGGCACGGGAGTAGGGCCGGGTTTATAAGGAAAGGATGATGAGGTGGGAGGCTTAGCCCGGGGACATGATTGGCGTCGTTGCAGCGACGGAGGCAGACTCAAGAAGGTTGACGCATTTCTTACGCATGTCTCAGCCTACGCCTTACGCCACTGCAGAGTTGAGTTGAGACCAGTCGAAACATGGCACGGAAAACGGCAGGCCGCCGAGAGTATGCTACTGCCGAGCTCAGGGCACGGCAAGCCATGGGAGTGGGTGGGATGCGGCTAGGTATTACCTTTCGTAGCTCAGCATTCAATTCATAACGAAGGACGAGGGACGAGGGCTTGGAGGGATTCCCTCGTCGCCGCTGCCTGCCAATATCGAGATGCAGGGCCGACGATGCCGTATCGCCCGGAGCTTCCCTGGCCCAGTCAACTCTATCTGCAGCAGGCCCGTATTGGAGCTGCACCAATGATGGGGTGACGATTGAAGGCGGCATGGTAACATCCCATTCTACAAAATCTTGGTTCATACCACGCTATCAACGCCGTAAAAACGTATGATGTCGCGCTAGGGATCCCGGCAAAGGCAATTGCACTGACTTCAAGGATGTGATGGGAAAGAAGCTCCGGCATCCTCCAGGGCTCAGGGACCAGGATCGTTTTCCAAATCTGACCCTTCGTAGAGATTGAGGCGATGGATGAGGGGCATACGCATTGGAGAAGTGGCCTTGCGACTGAGGGGTCATGGAGGATACGTATTTCTGTAATGAATCTGACAGAAAATAGACTCAAGAGGCATGTCTACCGGGTGAGCTTCTCCCTCACAGTGACGACGGAAAGCAAGTCCACAACGTAGACTAAACTTTGGGGATCCCCCGCAGTTCCTCAACCATTCCATTGCCCCACCACCATGCAAGCTCTCTCATCGCGATGCACGACACCAAGAAGCCAAGACCAATGCCGCACAGGCCAGCATTCAGCTCGCTTTCACATGCCGAATTTGTCTCACTGGGGACTGGCAGCACACCCACCCATGATATTGTAACATTCTTTATTGTCTCGAGCCTCATGCTGACAGGCGGCTTGTGCAAAGTTTGCACAGAGTGCTAGTAGGTAGTGGGCACGTCCTTGTGGATAAAATCTACAGTATGGAAGGTTGACTACTGTAGACTGGCTGGGTTCGGCGTAGGCATAGCTTATCGTGGTCGGGAAGCTCTTATCGGGACCTTGCCAGTGGAGGACAGGCGGCAGACTTCGGGAAGAAGTTGCAAGGAGGGATCCTTGTTACGTCTCCCCCACCAACAGACAGGACTGCGATGCGATCGCGTTTGTGCAGAACATCTCTGAAGCCGTTGATTGCATTGCAGCTGCAACCACCTCATAAAGCCGTAACTAGACATTACGCCAGAATACTGTAATCGCCATGTCGCTACCTCCCGAGCTGATTCGCGTCAAGCGAAAAGCCTCAGAGATCGAGCCTGTTTCATATCTCCGTTAGTCGCATCTGCACCGCATCCATAGCAACCAGCAGAAAGAGAAAGGCTTGCTAACTATTTTCGGTCAACAGGTGTCGAGGAGCACAAGCGACATGTTACTGACGCTTTCGTCTACCAGCGCCAGAAGCGGGAAGCCACATTTGCCGACATTCCGACCCCAAGCCAGCAGAGGCCCGTCATCCATACTTCGGGCTCCCGACATGACGGTACCACATTCCAGAGCCCCGGGAACAACAAAGCCACGCTTGGGGGCAAGGACGAGAATGGGGGCCCGTCAAAGGCTACCAACACGACTGTTGGCTCTTCTGTACCTGCATCGGCAGACGAGCCACGACGATTTCACATGTCCAGAGCCGACATGATGTTGGCCCCTTCGAATTACCCGACCCATCGCAGCTATCGCGGCATCTCAAAGAAACGTTCGGCGCCGGCCCTGTTCGTCGAGCGGAAGAGCAAGAGGATACCTTCGACCAAGCTCCAGAGCATCGCCCATGGCCTCAACGCACACGTTCCCGCGGATGGCCTTGGTGTCCCTCCGGTTTCTGTGCCCTCACCGCAGCCAGAGGACATGAAGATTGACGTTGCCGAAGTCAAACAGCGCAAGAAGCCGGGACTGGCCAGGCAAGCTCAAAAGGAGGGCGCTCCAAAGAAGACCGAGTTGCCAGCCAGTATGGTGAACAGATGGAATGTCGATTTTGACCAATTGACCGCCGACATGAATACTTTTGCCATGGAGCAGATTGGCCTCAACCTCCAACGCCAGGAAGAGGAGGAGAGGAGACGGAAGGCGCGGGAAACGGTGGCCACGCAACGCTCTCAAATGCTATCCTCACCCACCCAATCCCGGTTCAAGCCAAAAGCACCAGCGAAAAGATATGCCGAGCGCCATCCGGAGGGAAAGGGACTTGTGCTTGATAAGGAGAAGGTAGGGCCTGATGCTGGGCTTAGTGAAACTGACGAAGAAGACTATGTCATTGAGACATATGTTCGTGTTCCAGCTAGTGCCATGAACAAACAACATGTCGCCGCCAAGGACGTGGGCTTGCTGGTTTTTGACGAAGAGCCGGATTTGGAGTACTTCTATGGCGCAAATGAGGATAGCGACGATGAGTGGCCTGAGGATGACGAGGATGAGAATGGTCAGTTATCTAGGAGCATTCCGTCGATTCTACTACTAATTGTATCCAGCCGAAAACTATTACACCGCCGACTATCCAGATGATGAAGTGGCATCAGATGACGAGTTTGGTCACAATGCATATGCTTATAGAAATGGAAATGCTTCAGACCTCGAGGAATACGATATGGACGGCTACCAAGACAGCGGGCCAGATGATGGCTCGGATGCTAAGAGTGGATTGAAGTCGTTCAAAGGTCAGGACGGTACCATTAGAAGACACCTTTAAGGTGTCTAATTCGAAGAACATAGGCGGCAACATGTATCTGGATAACTGGTAATTAATTGGGATCATGATTCCTGCGCAACAATTCCTGCTCTATCGAAGACAATTGTCGCGCTTGAGAGTCACTGCCTCGAGATGAATACAAAGATCACTCACGCTTAGTCGACGTAATTACATGTCCGAAGCCGGTTTCTCCCTGACCTGTCATTACCCAGAGTGCATACCTATCAAGCATACCAGTACAGTGTGTAGCTCAACTCAGGAACGATCGCAAGCAAACGTAAGATTTGTCCAACCACATTACAGTATACGACTGTACCACAACATACTGGATTCTTCCACGATGGCAAGGATTTTCAACGACCGCACAAACTTATTTCTTTCTCCACAGGATAGCACAAAAATTAAGAAGATTAACAGAGCCCGGGAAGCAAGAAATGATCATATCACCGGGCAGTCATATCCGTGTGCGCTCATATCACTGTACAGTCATATCATGATGCAAGGGGCTGTGGCAATCCCGCGAATCAAGGAACAAGCGAATCTCTTCAGTCAGCCTGCAGACTAGGGGTTTGACCATGACAGACAAACCATGTATACAACACGTGAACACGCAATCTTAATTCCTCCCACGTTACATCCGAATGGTTAAAACAACATAAAAAATATGATGTGTGTCATGTTCATGCAGAGCTCCAAGGATTCTAGTGGGCGTCCAGATATGATTTGCATGGAAACACGTCGCCACGCATCCCAGAGAAACGTATTCTTGAGAATAACGTGCATGAGATGGGGAAAATAAGGTTCAGAGATGCATATTTCTTTGACGTCTGACCTTCTTTCTTCCGACTAGTTGGGTTCCGGTGCCAGTTCTCCGGGACGGCGACCAGTGTCTAGATGCGATATGTACCAGGCCAACCTGAAGGTGGGTATCAATCTATTCGATGTTTGCTCACGTAGGCGGTGTCCGTGAAAGGGAGGCTTTGGAGATGATGGACTTGCCGATCCTACTGTAGCGCAGAAGCCTGCTTTCGGTGAGAGTATCGTTTGGAGCAGCCTAGCGACGGGCTGTACTCAGATGATTGCTTCGGTCACTCGTCCAAATCATCCCACAGCTACCATTAACGCCCTGTTAAAGATATTCTGCATTCCCAGAGGACTCGATGGCACCGATGCGTGTAGTTCTCCCGGGCCCGTGACATATCTACGTTGGAAACACAAATCCCATCCCCATGTGGCTTGAGCCCGTGGACAGATGTTACTAGATAATCTCCGAACATTAAGTTAGTGGACGACGGTGGCGTTACAACGCTCCCTGTAAGGCTCACCTGAGCTGCTCGAGTCATCTGTGTAGAAGAGAAATTCATAAGGTAGATCTACACCGAACCTCGACCAGAAATGTACCATTACAATCTATATTAGACTGACGCCTCCATCTCCTTTGAACGACCACGAAGCCCCTCATCTCCCACAGACATAGATACACACCGCTTATTTTACCCTCCCGGCCCGCCGAGCCTAACAGGCGTCTACGAGGCGCCCTCAGACCCGAGGCCTGTTGGGTTTCGCGATACACAACGAGGTTGCCAGTTGTCATTAAAATATAAGCGCGATGTGGAAATACCCGCAGGTGCTGCTTCCGTTGCTGTCAAGGGGTATGTACTGCCAGCCACTGACGATTGTGGAAACGGCCAGAAGTAGAGGGCTCGACCGCGTACCCGCGGGTGCATGAAGACAAAAGTACGTGATTGCCAGGCCAATCAGTGACCAAGAAACGGGCAATGATGTGGTGATGTGGTGAGGTTTCTCGCCACTCTGGGTCTGGTCGCTTCCGTCGGGTTGTGGTGGGCAGACAACTCCTTGGACGGTTGAAGCGCGATGCTGGTAATTTCGGAGGAAGGTGGTGTTCATGGCGGGAAAAGGATGTCTTGGTACTTTGATACATTAGTATTGGACTCAGATATGTTCCACATCTTCAAATGCTCGATCGAGGTGGTGATGAAGATAAGTCCAAGTACATCTGCAATCACCACGAGCATTCGGCTAATCCTCCCTTCTATTAATGCTCTCTGCCATGAAAGATCGGCTTACTAGGAATGGCGCTGCCGCGAGGCTGGGGTATTGTTGCTTTTGGTCTGAATGTTTCATCTGACTGTTGCGTAGTTGGAAAGATTTACAACAAAGGCATATCGATACTCTTTTTGACAACACAAAGACAACCAATCCACTAGCGCCTGACGCGTGTCTCGGCTTCCTGCTGAATCTGAGATAGTTCGGTTTCCTACAGCTCGTCGAGCAGTTGATTGGTAATGTCTCTCGTTTGGCCGTCAATAACAAACCTGTGCGGGTAATTAGAACAGCCTCATCGTCGGTTTCACCGAGGTATCGAGGTATCGGTCTTTTATTCTCATTTCTTTTTGGCAAGACGTGCGCGTTGACGAAAACCTGTCCATGGGGCGGAATTGGCAGGCACATGACCATACGGAACTGCACGACCAGTTCTGGCAGCCTTGGCGACCTTGCCTGGAAAAAGTCGCGGGCCATCAGTCTTGAGCCTACAGTGAAGTCCTTGCCGAGCTAGGCGGCCACGGCGTGCTATCAGGGTGTGGATGTGGGTGTGGTAGCAACCACGTCCAGTGATAGCCTGTGCCATGCTAAGGGGTACTCGGACATCTCGAGCCAGCGGACGAATCATATTGTCGCTCCAAGATGTGTCAAAGTCGTCTCGCGCTTATGTGTATCGCCTAGTCCAGCCAGCCGGGGGATGCTGGGTCGACCATGAGGATCAGGAGGGGTGGCCAGGGGCGCAAGGCGGAGACATGGGAATTGTTTGCTATGCGACTCCACTAGACTGTCTTGTTGGTTCCTCCTCCAGCATTGTAATTCAAGCAAGAATGATTGAATGGTGGAACTTATTCACAGCCTACCTCGTGGATCAATAATAGGACGTGGTATCATGTAGCGAACCCCTGCAAGAGTCTAATCTGAAGCCGATTTGCTGGGGTTTATCTGCCCAGCGGCTGCCGCCTTTTTCTCTAGGATGACCGGGCCGAGAGTTCAACTAGAAATGGGGGCTTTCTCCAGTCGTTGGTTCTATTAGGATGCGTATGCATATTTTGAGGATTGACAGGACTGTTCCTCGCGCCTAGGTCCGTAATGTGGCGGGAAACCGGTTTTTCTTTTCCCCCTTAAATATTTCTAACCAGTTCGTGAAACTCGATGCTCAACTCAACGGAACGGAGGAGAATGTGTATAGAGTAGAGTTCTGAGTAACTTGCAATATATAACTATACTCGTTCGGTCATGTAAGATTTGCTACATATACGTATTGATTGACAGCTGCGGAGCCAGGTATCCTAGTGTCGCCTGCTCACTTATATTGACCACCCCGAGCCTTTGCCATGGCTTTTTTGCCCACTTCCAGAAATGCAGTATGGCCACGACAGGCAAAATTTAATCAGAATGCTCACAGTAAAAACCCAATCATTGTTAACATTGTAACAATATAAGCTGCCACCGCCCCAGATGACAAGGTATAGAAACACAGAAAAGTGTCCCGTCATGACCCAGGATCCCATTGCAGTGAAGTTAACCCACCACCGATCCCGCAGGAGTGAAGGCGAAATATAAAATATGTATATCGGGAAAATGATGCTGAACCATGAGACAAGCATTTTGGCGGACGAGGATTGATATTATGCTTCATCATGTGAAATTTCGATTGGTTTTGGTAGCCTAATGACTGGCTAGGAGATCGAAAATATGGGAGATATGTTTAACGTATAGTTGGCACACTCGGAGTGTGACTTGCTCGCAACATGGTGCTTTGGTGGAGAGTGAAGCATTTCTACCGTTTCAGGTAACGGCAGCAGGCGCAGCTATCAGCTGGCGCAGTTTCCGTCCAGAGGCCACTCTTGACCGCTGCTGTGAGAGCGTCCTCACGTTCTTTGCGTCTTTGTTCAACTGATAGTACAGTTAGTATAAACCACTATAAACCACTATACAACGTGCTCCGATGCAGGGAGACACTCACCAATCTTAATCGCTTCCTGTTTGTGTTCGTGTTTAACCCAACTATAGGTAAGTGCTTCCTCCGGCCATAGGTTGATGAGGCCGTAGAGTTTTGGGTTTGGTACCTTCGACATTTTCCTGCACTTCATTTCCATCTGGTCTTGATGGCCATTAGGCAAGTATCGAATGGCGTTTGTCTCCAGATCGAGCTTCGGTAAATAGCAATTCTGCCGGTAGTAGACACCCTGCACGCCTTGCCTGCGGCGCTCTTTCGCCGGGTCGGCAGGGTACTGTCTTGCAAACCGGGCCTCCCTGACTGCCCAGGTGAGCCCTTCTTCTTCGATAGCGAGGTAACGAATGAAATCCATTTGCTCCTTCGAGTACCTAAGGTTGTTATGAGGGTGCTCCTTCGGGTACCCAAGGTTGTTATGAGGGTGTTCCCTCGAGCCCTTCTCGACCCTTCCATGCCGACTCGGCCGTAAGGGATCAGGTGATCTAGACGGCGATGATGATGAACTTCCGTAGTAGTGTATATTCCTGGGCGGACTGGGTGGCAGATAGTTGATTCTAATGTCTAACCTCTCTGCGGATAACGGCAATCGGTGAACTTGTGGCCTATGCGCTCTCCTCGGCCGGCCTGTTTTGCACAAGCCATTCACTTGCTGCCTTCGTTTCTCGTCAAGGTATGCGGTGAGAACTTCTGTGACCTCTTCGCTAGAATTCCCCACAAATGCATGGTCTCCAGTAGCTGAAGGATCAGGCGATGTACTAAGCTTGAGAGCACTCATGTATTTCTGTAGGCCTTGAGCCTGTGGCGACGCCGTTCTTGGTACAGTGAGGATGCTGCTCAGACCGGGGAGGGAACCCTCTGCTGATCCTCGGCGCATCAGTGGAGGTAGCTTGACATCCTCTGACGTGCTCCAGGATCCCGGGCTCAGCGATGGTCGTCTGGCCAATACTGAGTCTAGCTGAGAGTCGGAAGACTCCTGCCTCTGGGGTGAGCGAGGGGGGGACAACGGTGTTATTGACATTGTGATTTCTGACTCTGCGAACGAGTCGTGCGAACAACATGAGGTAGTTGGAGAGCGCACAGATGATACCGTGTGGAATGATGGAGACGGGCTATGTTTCCATATTGGCTGTTGCTTGCAGTGCTGTGAGCTGTGCGGATGTCGAGACTCAAGTGAGCGCAGAGGTAGTTCAGGACGTGTCCAAGTAGATCCAGAGGTAGACGGTGCAGCGTTCATCGCCACAGAATCGTGCTCTTGTCCCAACGCCATAACGCAGAACGTCAAGAGCGACGATGGCGAAGATATGTTTAGGACCGATGAAGAGGACTAGAAGGCACAGCCTGGACAAGCAGAGACGCCGATGCTAGGGTGAAGAAAGCGGCGGCGGTTTATTTATGAACAGGGTATCCGTGTGGGTTGTGTGCGTGCAGGAATAAACAGGATGGGGTGGATCTTGGGGTCTTGTCGAGCCCAGTGTCTAATATATGGCCAACAACGACCCGGCGGAGAGGGTCGAATCAACTGGAGAGGACCGTGATTGACAAGCATCAGGATATTTAGCAGACCCCCGGGCGCGGTAAAGCATATGTCGATCAACAGCAGAAATGCCACCCCGGCTGCTCGGCTGCACAAGTCTGGGCACAAAAATGTACTGATGGCTGGGTACCATGTACTGCCGTGTAGTTAGAGCCACAGATTACGGCAACAATGGTTGAGTGAAGGTCCCAGTGTAGAGGAGGGAGGAATGCGCCAGCCGTGTCACGGCACAACAAGAGAAAAGACAATGCCTCATGGGGGTAGACGTGCCCAGGAGTTCCCGCTTCATGTATGCAAGGGAGCCCAGCGTGGAGGGTGATCCCAGGCGTGTGCACTGTTCAATCAGATGTAGCCGATCAAGACTGCCCATGGTGCGTTAGGCGTTCCTGTATACAAGGTGCACCGCAATCTGGCACATCCCGGCCCGTTCGCTATAGAGCCGCAAGGCCCATGATTGCCGGCATTGTTTTTTTTTGCTACGTGATACATAATTCCATAGACAACAACAACAACCCGTTGTATGTTTCTCGACAGCAGAAGATCGGCTCGAGTTGTCTTCACATGATGGGCCTCGAGCGAATTTCTCCGAGCGCTGGCAGGTCAGATCATGGTTTTTAGCACTGTGACAGGCATGGTTGCATTGTTGTGTGACTGAAGAAACTCATTCTCAGTGGTAACCGTCTGGTTGGGTCATTCCAGCCAATCATGTTACCGCAATGGCAAGAGGTGCCTAGCAGAATACGGCAAGAGAGGGGCTACTTTGCATGGGCGACAGGCATGCTCGACCAGTGTCTATCCAGGAGCGTTGCAGTGCTGCCGGGTCTTTTGGACGAGGCGGATCTGTTGTTGGTTCGTAATGAGGAATCTTCTCGAGCCAGAGAAGCAGCAAAGCCTGCAAGATCCCGACTCGCCATCCGACCCGGCCCCAACCCCAGCCGAGCGCGGCGCAAGAGCGTCCATTCACAGCCGCGGCCCAAGACTGCGGCCTTGGTCAAAACAAGACAAGACGGGCAGGACAGAGTGGGAAGAAGCGCGAACAATAGACGACGAGCACAGCACGGCAAATACGCGCGGCACCGTGGGTGGGTGGTGCTCGCTGTCTAAGCGCGAGGCAGAGTGGACGGGGTGGGCGGGCGGCCGGGCCATTGGTCGCTGAAGACTTCGTGGGGGTAGACGAGTCCAGACTCCCAGACCTGCTCGCGTCTCTCGTCCCCTCGGCCCGCTCAGAGGGTAGGCGACTAGCGGTCCTGACGGTCGCTGTCAAATCACGCCATTCCTGGGCGAGTCTGGCAGCCATACGGATTGGGGACGTTGCACAGGCAGGCAGCCCAGACGATCAGAAGCAATGGCCCCCGGCATCTGTCGCATTTGAGCATGCAGATTCCCTTCCATTTTATGACAGCTTGCAGGCAACAGAGACAGCTTGTCGCAAAGCCAGCCACTGAAAAGTCGCTGGCATATGTGCTCAATGCCACGATCCAGAAGCAACGATAGAGGTGATGCATTCTCCATTGTCGAGGCAGGCGCTGTGGCGGTGCGGCAGCCTGCTCATAATACCATTGAGGTGGTAATTTATGGGGCACGGGTGGTAGCATCAATCTGTCAAGAGCTTGCTTGCTTGTACACACTCATAACGGCTCAACGGTGTGCAAGGCAATTCAGTTCGTACGACCACTTCAGTGCGAATAGAAACAGAGGCATAAATCGAGTACGAAATAACAATGCATTGATGACCACTGTTGAAATTGCCTGAGATATCTCGAACTCATCACTGTACTGTTTGCAGATACTTTTCCATCAAGGGCACCGGGAACCGTACCCAGATACGCCCATAGTTCTAAATTCCTTGCCGAATGCACTTCCTAATCCGTCAGACTTAGACTCAATCTTATCTGAACGTTGTTGCCACCGACATGGCAATTAATGCGGTTTCATGCCCATCACGGACTTAAGGCCGCCATGCCGCCGTTTCTAGGCTTCATGGCATGGTATGCCAGGGCACGGCACAATTCCGCCGCATGTCTTTACTTTTCACGTCGAGTAGAAACACAAGCGAGCTGGCGGCTTTCATCATCTCTCAGTGGAGTGCTATACTCAACAAGGCTACCGCGTGGCTTGTTCGTGTGTAACCGTTGATGTACAAATTGCTTTTTCCTTAGGCTATACCTGCAGGCTTCATTGAACGTGCAGATCATATTATCGTGTGAGCCACCGGTCTGGACTTTTTCTCTCTTACACCTCACTGAAGATTGCTTCTTACCGAGTCACAAGTCATCCGATTAGTAAAATATCAAGTACAACGGTAAGGACAGGGTCGCCTTGTCTGAGTCGGGCAGAAATCCTTCATCGTTGGAGGGCTGGTCGCAGACGAATCTTTTTCACAGACCGCTGCCCACTATATGCCGAGTGAAGCACGGCGCGCAGCCACGAGGGCTCCACGAGAGTTATACTCATCGTGCTGAATGTCAACGTCCGAGTAAACTTTAAAAGATGGGCAGGTGTGGACGGGTAAGAGTGGAAATCCGGGGCGTTGGAAACTCCTGAGAGTTGCATCATTCTTCAAGTTCGGCGCCCGCTAACGTTGACAAGTATGTTCGCTATCGACCCTGCCGACTGCTGCATATTTGCTTTTGCAGCGGCATACTGAAGCTAGGATCGGGCAATGCTGCATATTCGACTCTCGTAGGTGGCCCGAATTACTCGGTTTGGACGGGTTAGATGCGCACTCTGGCCGGAGATCTCATCCGTGGTGTACAGAAAAATGCTTTTTTTGTGCCATATGTTCTGCAAGGTCCACCTTACTATGAAAGATTCTGCGCGGCTCGATCGATTCGTACAAGCTGCCGTTTGGTCAGATGTGAGACAGTAACACAGCATCTATCGCGCTTCCCCGGCAACAAAATCTTGTCTGCCACATATACATGTTAATTGGAGAAGATGGGGGTCTCGTTTTCGCTACATCAGATGACTGTGGAAGCCTGCAGTCGCTTTGGATCTGCAAGTTCGGCTATAGCGTTCCAGCATCGTCATCGGGCCTAGAGCTTAGAGCCATCTGGACTTTGTTGTCCAATCCCCTTTCGTGTCCTTGTTCCTTGAACCTCGACATCTACGCCGAGCCCAGCACCAGACCCTGCCAAGCTGTGGTTGCCGATAGTACTAAAAGATTCGTCCCCAGAGAATCGCCTTAGTCATCATCAGCATAGATACGATATGGATGTTTCCCAAAGAAGCAATGTCTCGTCGGGAGGGCACGACTACTTACCAGCCTCTTTCAGGGCCGCCTTTGAGGAACGAACAGCTTGAATCTGCTTCACAGGTCCATCCACCAGCAACTCCAAGTCCGCCTTTCCACTTTGGAGTTGCATCGCGTGCTGCAGGAGCTGGGGAATGAGGATCGACAATCTCTGCAGATTGCCTGTGCTCTGCAGCTGGATCATGATCAGCCGGCGTTTCCCGTACGGATTCTTGATTGTAGTCACCTTTTCGTCGCCTGTATATGCTCAACCCGCAGGTGAACGCAGCGAAGTCCTCTTCCTCCACACCCTTGGGCATGTTTCCCGTGAGAACTCTGCCTAAAGCAATCACAGCAGCTGCGTGTGTACATAGGACGATTGCCTTCTTCCCCTCCTTATCACATTGGCCTATGATGATGTCCAGTGCAGAGGCAACCCGGTCGTGTAACTGGGATAGAGTCTCTCCGTTGCTTGCTGGTGTAATCTGAGAGGCATATCCTCCGTCAATACTTGGAAAAAGCTCCTGCAGTCTGCTGAGGGGCGCAGGTGCTGGATGATGCCAAGGTGCATGACCAAACCACTCACTGATGCCTCCCTCTACTCTGATCTTTGCCGAGCTGCCCTGGGCTGGTGCAATCTTATTGCGTTTCACCACAAAAGGGTCTATTGTCTGTAGGCATCGATAGTATGGACTGGAATAGACCTGGTCAATCGGAGGCTCCAGTTTCAGTAGATGGTCCGCCAGCTCATTGGCTTGTTCGACTCCGTAGGAGGTAAGGGGAGGGTCAGTAGGGATTTTCGTTGGCGAGTGAATGTTTGACGTGTAAACTCCTGAGGCCGGATCGACAGTGAATGATGAACGAAACTGACGCAATATCAGCAAGCAGTGGCGTCTGACTTCCAGGACACATGATTAGATGATGGCATGTCCCAGACACCAATATGGAGTTGTGGCCTTCTTCTCCAAACGCTTACCCCGTGGCGGGTCACATAGATGTACTCAAGTGACATTGTGTTGGTTTTCCGTGGCCTTGCGTTCGTTGAAAGCTGCTATCCAGACCAAGGACTGGGATAATATGAGATTGATCGGCCTTGCAACAGTTCAGAGGACAGTTGAACTTGGGTTGATGGAATGTCGGTCAGCAAAAAGCGAGCACCATAGCACTATGGCAATGAGCGGGGCCGTCGCGATAGAGAGCAAATAGTGGTTGGTCAGAACGAATGAAAATCTGCTCAATGGTACTCGGTGTGAGGGAGCGTGACTGAAGATGTTTCCAGACCTGTTACACGTTGGCAGTTCGTTTAACCGAAGTTGACCTGCGCCCCAACCCAACCTCGGTTCCCCACCAAATCCAATCAGACGCCGGTGCGTGCTGCAACTATCCGTTACAGAAACCTTAACCACGATACCACAGTGAAATTAAGCATAGATAAGCGTGGAGCTCCTGACTAACTGTATGATCGATAGACAAATTAATTAATTAGCTTAACCATGCGATCTAATGACCTGGAATTAAATCTGCCTTCACCCCCAAAATGCTGGCCGTGTCTTACATTAATAGCAGTCGAGAAATATTTCCCGTAGTCGATACCGTCAGATGAGGAATCATGCAAATGTGACCAAGTTCTTAATTAACATATCATCAATTATCGTTGTCCCTAGGGAGGTCGAGCCACAAGTTGCATCGTAATATCAAGTCTTCTGCGTATAAAACCTTACAATATTGTTAGCTATATAAATCAGAAAAATACATTGTCCCTTGACCATCGAATCGTGCGAAATCGTGACTAAGCTCACATTTGTCAAAGATCATATATATATAGTACACATATTTCTCTCTCCTAAACGACTTATTCGCCTAATCCTATCAAACACGATGCTTCTTGCCCTCCAGCTCAATCTTCAGGCCTCCCTTGATATCGATCGCCGGAAGGCTTGGCCGGGAACCCCCGTTGCCTGAACGACTTCTCGCAAGCTCTGCTTGCTTCGCGGCATCACGCCGGTCTTCCAGAGCCGGTGTGTCGTCCGAGTTCAACAGCTTGAGGTAGTCACAGATACCCGAAGAATTGGACTCACTCACCTCTGTCCTGACCATACTCCCGTCCTCCTCCTCGTCGTCGCGGATCCGGTCGCCCCGCTCGGACTGCGTCAGATGGAAGTTCTCCGTCCGGCGCAGCTCCCGCTCGAACGCGCTGGGCTGGCGGACGTGGCCTGGCGCGGGCTTGATCTCGGCGCGGACGGTCGGCATGGGGACGACGGGGGTGCGAGGCAGAGGCCAGTCAAGGGGATCAAAACGCTCCGGCGCCGAGGACCTGCGGTTGCGGGCCTTGTTGCTGGCTGCCCTTTCCAGGCCTGGGGGCTTGGTGGTGGTGATGGAAGCGCACCGTGAGACCTTGTGCGTGGGCTTGGACCTGGGCTTCGACCTCGATGATGACGGCGGAGATGACTTACCTCTTTGTGTAGTGGCTCGCATGATATGGCCGGTGCCCGCAGGTATGACAGGCAAGGGCCTTTCCAATCTTGGGCCCCGGACAGTGTCATTGCTGCGAGGCCTGGTGTGGCCACTCCTGCTGGCGCCATGACTTCTGCTGTGGGAATGACGTTGGCCCGTGTTGTGGCTATGATGATGGCTGTGGTGGCCCTGAGACCGCAAAAGTTCCTTATGCTTCTTCTCCTCCCTCTTGCGCATAATGGATCTAACCCACACAGTGGCAGCAATTATTAAAATGAATCCGGAAAGGAGTGTTAATCCTACTATCACGTTCGTTCTAGCCGCCTCCTCCTCCCTTTTGGTCACAATATGGACCAAATTGTTGGTTGGCGCCATGATGGTAGTTGTGAAACTGTAAAGACCAAGATCTTTTCGATGGAAAACCTCGGTAGAGAAAATAATCAACTGTAGTCTAGCAGTAATAGTGAACGTGTTTGATGATATAGTGTAGCCGGAACATCGATCAAGTGTGAAGAGCAATGTTCGCTTATATACCGTACGTTAGCATCTTCGATGAACGGCATTGCATAGACAAGGCTGTTGTTAAAGGCAATGACTTTATCCAATGCGATGCAGGAGGTGCCCGCATTGTTTATTTGTCTTTTTTGATCGCTTTGGTAAATCGGATCAATGGATTCGTGATTCGGTATCTTGTCCGTCTTTGTTCTGTCTTTGTCAATTTCCTGATGCTGCTCCATCGGGTTCGAATCACATCTGCGCGCACATTTCCACAGGCAATACCCGATGTGATATTCATTTCTTGATTGCTATTTCATTCGAGTTGCTGTCGTTAGACCTGAGCTTTTGTATGTAGCCATGCGTGCTGAATAATCTGCCTCCCAGCCCATCCACCGTGAGCTTAAGATGCTGATAAATGCCATTCTAACCAAATCTGAACCATGCCACCCGCGGGGCTCTTTCAACTCCATGTCTGTGCTGACGAAAAATGCTGACTCCCGCCGTCTGTTGTTGTTCTAGTGCATCCAAAAGTCTTGGTTCAAATTGCGGAAGCTCTTAGAGGGTATCATAACACCAAAACGTCTTGTTCCAAGTTCCCCGCTCCGTCGCTGTTGTCCTACCATGTCGTGCCCTGAGAATAAATCTCCTCGTCTATCATTCCATCGCCCGCTCCTTCCATTCTCTGCGTCTTCTAGAGTTCCATTTGACACCACGGGTGGTTGATTACCTGATCGATATCGTACCTCTGGGTAACGTCTCGATCGAGCATACACCGGATGAGGTCAATGCTTTCGTCGCTAATGGTATATGGCACCCGCAGATCACGATCCATTATTTCGTCGATACTGTAGAACGGATTCTCTTTGTAGATGATTGTGTACAGGAGAATTCCCAGTGCCCATATGTCTTGCTCTTTGCCGCCATACGGTCTTCCTGCTAGTACCTCGGGGGCTGCATAATCTGTTATTGGGTTAACCACACTTGTCCCCCCAGTACCTAGATAAAAGGACTTACCAATGGTGCCAACAAACACGTCAAATGGCCCGCTTTTGATGTATGCAGCACTTCCAAAATCAATGAGCTTAATGTGCCCCTCTCCATCCAAGATGACGTTCTCATCCTTAATGTCCCGATGGACAACCTTGGCCTTGGTATGGAGATGATGGACGGCTTTGGCGACTTGAACGAAAATGCTTTGGCATTCAGCCTCTTCCATATTGGCTCGGAGCTCGATGTAATCGAACAAGTCCATTCCAGGAAGGCCATGAGGCGCCATTTCAATGTAGTAGTTCGTCTCATCTTCGAAAAAGTCTTCCATCTCGACGATATTGGGATGCTTGTACTCCTCCTTCCGCAGGAAATTGAGCACGTGAATCTCGAGCGGTATCGTGCCGAGCTTTCGGTCTCGGGTCCAGGTATCCACAAGGATCCGTCTTTTCGTGACATACTTCAAAACGACTTTCCTCCCACCGTTATGCTTGTATCGAGCAAGCTTGACTTGGCCATAGGCACCTTGCCCCATATCCTCCAGGATGGTGAAATCGTCGATACTCTTCTTTTCTGTCGCTGGCTCGACAACTCGGGGGACAACCTGGGCTGGCTTGTCTTTCTCGTCAGGCTTGGCTGCACCAGTGATCTTGGCAGTGGCACTGATGGCCATGTTCTTCAGCTGCTTCGTCAAACTTGAGGCCGTGGAAGGCTTTTTGGGCTCATCGTTATCAGAGCCGATATCCCGTGGTGTGTGCGCAGGTGTTTGGCCGGGAGAGGGTTGGTGAAGTGGAGTTTCTATACCAGGCATGGCAATGTCGCCAGGCACAAGAGACGCAGCCCTAGGGGCGTGGATCTGCCTCGAATAGGTGATCCAGAGCGCATATACGAGTTCTGGCTCATTGCTTGCAATTGCCTCATCCGTCGGCGACAGCTCATCATCGCTTCCATCTGAGTCATGCTTAGGCCTTTTCTCACTGTTCACGACCCGCATCTGAACATCAATTTTGAGTTCAGTTCCATCCCGGTGCCTGGCGGGCAAACCCTCGGGATTCAAAAAGTTTGTCGTAGCGTCAGGTCGACCTGCACGGACTGCAAAGAAGGCTGCCGCTTTTCTGAAGTTGTGCTCTGGTATCACAATGCCATCATGAATATCTACGCCTTCTTGCTCGGTCAACGTGTCGATGATCTTGTCAAAATCGGGAATGAGAGTGTTGATATGCACTCCATCGGGTTTCTCATATCCGAACAGTGCGCCACAGAATACGGAGTTGGAACTCTTGATATGTAATGAATGCGATTCCACAACCACAATGCCAGCGATGTGTGGGAAGCTTGATACACGCAGTTCTGTCTGACCCCTAGTCTGAGTTATAGTGGCAGGGATGTTGGCTTTGTTGGTATTGCGGCAGGTGAAGTACTTGCGCCTGGCAATTTGCGCATAGTCGATAGCTCCTTCTCTAGGATCGATACCTTGGCGAGGAATGCGGGTGATAAAATTTCCGATATCGACACCGGTTTTGATCGCGTTCTCGCCCCAGATGGTGGCGGTCTCGCCAGAGATCTTGGTCACTATGCCGTCCTCATCCAGCGAGATATACGCCACATCTTCGTGGATCTCTTCAAGAACCCAGATGAGTCCTACTCGCTTCTCCTTCACCCACAGACTAGCCGCCCCAGTAGCACCATTACGCTTTTGTATAGGGACCACATCACCACAAAGCAAAACCCCCCTGGATTTTGTGCTGCTGTGGTTTGCGAGCGCACGAGGCTTGGAAGGTGTCGTATCTCCGCTGTGAACCGTTTGTGCTCGTAGTACAGATGCTTTGGGCGGCTGCGCTCTGGAATTCGGTTTGCTCAGCAGCTGAGCGGTTATGCCGCCCCTTCCTCCTAGTAGAGCAGAACCACTGGAAGACGGGGGTGGTTTAACAACCTCCTTCTTAGCTGGCGACTGGCCGATCTCATCAACGTCAATGCCTTGAAGTTTGTTTTCTAGCCATGCTCGCCGCTCTTCTTGGACAACTTCCAAAATGCCCATCTTCCGAACTTCGGCTTTGGTGACGCCAAACACAAGACATGCAAGATCGTTTGCTGCTAAGATGGTCCACGGTGGCTTCGATTCTGTCGTGAAGATAGCCTGTGCAGCCGGAACCCATCTAGTTGCATGTCCATGAACTGTGGAACCCAGAGTTCCTGGAACATTAAAAGATGCTCGGCCACGATTTGCTGGTAGTGTTGGCGAGACTAATACATCAGGGTAGGTCCCCTGCTGTCCCGCCACAAAAGGCTGTGCCAAGGTGTCCAATAGTTTTTGCTGCATCGACATGGGCGCCACGTCCGTATAAGTCCTCTTCAACGTTGGCTTTCTTGAGATGGGGGGTGACGTTTGCGCTGTTGTGCCGCTCTCATCTGTGGGCGACCTTGACGAGTTCTCCGAATCCGATGGTTCTCTCACAATCTGCGCAGGCTTGGCTTTCGGAGATACTTGGCTTTCCGCTGATGTGACGGCAGATAAGCTTTCCATCCTAGGTGACCGTGTGTCCGTCGGAGAAACAAGCGGCGTCGCAAAAGATTCTGGGCTGCTTGTCCTGGGCACGAAATCCTTATCAAAAATGTTCAGCCCTGAGACCTCCGCTGGCCCTGTCAGGGGTCCAGGAACAAACGCTGATCCCGTATCCAACTGTGGGAGGTTTCCGGCGCCCACAAGCTGTGCTCTCGCCAGGAGATCCAACATGGTCTGCGTTTCAATGTCACCATTCACTCTTGCTTGAGCACTTGCTATTGCAGCATTGTGTGATACAGCCCAACCCATGCGATCTCTCATAAATTCTATTGATCGTTTAAGAACGCTTTGACGGTTTTGTATAAAGTCCTCAGATTTATGAGCGAAAGAAAACGAATGAAGGGATTCGGACGGGAATCGTGACAAGTCTTCAGTGAAGCTCGGAGAGCTGGGACCGGCTGACATGGGCATTTGGTTGACATTGACAGGCGACATCATCATCACTAGAGAGGTAGACCGAGCGAGGCTTGTCGATGGGCTTCGAGAAGACGTGGCAGAGGACGGCAAGGTCGGGGCACGGATCGGGTGGTTCTGGCGGATTCGTCGCAGGCCGGACAAGCCAAGCCCATGGTCGTGCTCCGTTATGAGGGAAGATCTAGGTCCATCGCGTTAATATTACAAGTCCCCAATGTCTATATTAATCACTAGATAGGCTCAGGTGTACAGTGCAGCAGGCGTATGTAAGATGGGGAGTCAGCAAGCGGAGAGCAAGGCTGAGAGCACAGCATGTGACATGCAGGATTTTGTGATAGGTAAGATTGAGGGGGATGATTTATTACAGAGGCAAGCATGTCTTTGCACCAAAGAGGAACTGAAAACCTGCGCACCTTGTGATTGAATCATAGTCCACACTAGACCCGGCATCGAAGGAGAACCTAATCCTCGAGGTGGAATGCTCTGGTGTTGTCGACTCGGACACGACAGCAAGGTTCCCGGTGCTGCGATTCTTGGGTATCTGGAGCGTCGGCGAGAGCTTGCTCCGGCCGCGTCCCCGTGGCGGTTCTCCATCGTATTGTGAGTTGTCGGTATCGGCGCCTTTCGTGCAGCGAATGTGTCAGTATTGGCTACTCTATAGTCTGTATTCACCGCAGCCGCGGCATGCTTCATAGTGGGCGCCGCTTGACCAGATGTGCTGGTAGTTCGCGTTGGACTTACCGTGTTCCTGTTGGTCTCCACCATGGATATGTTGCATAATTGATAGTAATGAGCTTGATCACGGCGTTGTACGACGTCGAGCTTGGGATGCGCCCGTTGCAAAGAGAGGTCTGGTGGTTTTGCGCAGGTGTCGAACGATCAACGCCCAGCGCTCTCCCGAGTGTTGGATCGGGGTTTGCGACTCGACTCCAAATCTGTCTGTGGCTGTTGGCGGGCGTCGGTGTCACAGACTACGCGCGGGGTCAGGACTCGAGTGGGAGGGCAGGGAGCAGAGTGACGAGCGCTTCTCATAGGCCTGCGGGAGCACGGAAGCTGTCGCCTGGAGCTTAGTGACCAGATAGACGAGGGAGGGCAGCCAGAATCGCGACCAATGATCACGGATTGTGGGCGCAGGGAGAAGGACTGAATGACCCTTTTTGTCTGCTGAGATTTGTCGCCGGAATAGTCGACGCCGGATGATTAGCTAGAAAGCGAGACGAGGCAGAAAGGCTGGGGATCCCCTGTGGGCCGGGGCTGCTGTCTTGTAGTTGACTCTGTTGCTCCTGCTTGCCAGCTTGCACACTGATGGCTCGGTGCATGTGCTGATTGTTGAACTTTTATTAGTGGGCGGATGAGTTGTCCAATCTAAGGTTTGGCAAATCTGGTCAAAACCACGTGTAAATCGAAAGTCAATTGCCTGGGAGACTGACACGATTTTTTTGGTTTTTTTTTCCCTCTCTTCCAGATTATTTGCAGTAGCCAGGATCTCCCAGTCATGTAAACGTAGTAGTCCGGTTACTTCTCATCGCAACTGTGCCAGAGACCTGAGTAAGGTACCTCTTTCTCTTAGGTACAGAATGGGCCCTGTAGTTGCCAAGCGACAGCGCTAGAGTGGCTCCTGCCTCTCTGTGCCTGGGAATCTTGAGACGACTGCTCACTGTTTCCGTGTCTTTGCCTCGAGTTTGTTGTTTCCCCAATTCCGGACCCCAAAACAACTAGAGGGCGGCTGAAGTGATGATTGACTGTATTCCCCAGTAGCTTCGTCGGTTTGGGGATTTCTCGCGGTGGGATGTCACCGTCCTCTCCTGTCCCGTACGACCTCGTACCTAGTGGGGGTTTGGTGCTAGGTTCAGGGTCTTCTTGGGAGCCTCGTCACGGTTGGGTCGCAATTGGATCGACAGGCTGGAGACGCGCAGAACTTGTTAGATGAATAATCGTCTTTGGCTCAAACCCGTTGTACACGTTTGTTTATGTGGCATGTTCCTGTACATATGTACGATGGACTGCCATCACCTACAATGTGGATATCCAAATGGGTTTTAATCCCTTGAAAGCTGGCTGCAAGCGGTATGATGTCACTGTCGGCTGTTCAAACCTTCCCCCACGAAACGAGATGATGGGAAAGACCGATGACAACTCCACATCTGTCCAACGAGTAGTTCGGTCAAGACCTATTCTTTATGTATCATGACTGGCTTCGAAACGCCTGTCCTACGGCACTTGCACCCCATTGGAATGTAGTGGAAAAAGAAGCTTGTATATAAGGTTGTATTACAATGTACCGTCCCACTTACAGCAGCTATACGCAATATGATTGAAGCATCTCACGATGGATTGCGGGGTGTTAAGCATCGAGCTGTAGTGTCACATACACACGCCGCAACGAGGGGTCGGGTGTCGTGAACTGTGGGGGTTGACCGGTTTTATTTGTCCTTCTTTCGAGCTATTGATCAACGCAGATGTCGCTGATCTGACCACGTCCGCAGACTGTTCGTTTGGAGGTTGGAGATGATCGAGATTCTGAAACGAATATTATCCCATCCAATCACGGAAGCCGCCACTCTACAAAACTCCTCAAAATGGAAATTGATTGAATGAACCCCCCGACCACTCGCCTTCGGACACCTCGTTCATCACTCGTAGCTACGGGCGACAAAAAAGCCGTCCATACACGAGGGCTTCAATTCAGTTGGCAACAGTAATCAGCTACGCAACTTGATTATCAAACCCTAGTTGCCAAGTGTCTTCCTCTAAAAAGAACCGGGCTAGAAATTCAAGAATTGCCTATATTTAACCTCGTAAAGCGGAGGGTACTTGAGTTTGAATAGGTACCTATACTTTGGCACTGATAGTGGCTATGACCCGTACGTAGTGCACTCGTGCCACTCGAAATCCATTTTTTGCAGCGCACAAATAAAGGCTAATAAACAACATATCGAAAGAAATTAGAAAAGTGATGAAATTCATGGAATTTCGGTACTGACGTCCCGCATTCACTCTCAATACGTTAGCTATGCCTGTACAATAACCAGATATGTGGTGTTAGCGTAGAGAGTTGAGACCAACAAACGAAAAGGGAAGGGGGGGAATAAGTCTTTGTATGCAAGACGGCGGATATTGTGGTGCAAGTTAAATATCATGCCATCTATAACAATTACCATCCTGAATATATACTGCAGTTATTTAATGAAAACAGTTTGGAGATGTTAGTGACTGATTGACCCCGAGTCCTCGCTTGATTCCACGTTCTGCCTGCTGTGAGGTATCTTCAAGTAGACCTAGTCTTTCTTTCGCCTTCTGAATAGGCTCATATTCTCAAACATTTCAAGCACGACACGACATGATTTCAAATGTGCCCCAATCATGCATATGCCGTACTAGTTTGTCCTTATGTTCCGAGCGAACGACCATCATATAAACATCGATTTATATCAGCAGCAAGGAGAAAGCTGACAGCTAAAATATATTGAAGGTTAACAGCCACTCCATGAGTTGATCATATTGTCTTCTTGCGACTCGTCAATGATAGCGGTTTTGATGTCTATCCTTGATTCCAGCTCCGAGTGTTTTGCTTCAGCTAGACGAAAATGCCGATGGAGCTACCAGCCAAATCCAGCATAGATTATGTGTAACAACGCCCTGAAACTTCGTAGAACATTCTAAATAACACGATCAGCGTGCTGTTGGGCTATCTCCATCTCTTACTATAAGGAGTCTGAACGAAATCCTCGCCCTATCATACAAACCATTCGAATGATTCTGATCCAGAATTCTTTATATGTTTATAGCATTGGAGGAATGGCGAAATTTACAAACTCATAGTCGCAGGACTGGATATGGATGGACTGAAAGAGGGCTTAGAGAGTATTATCCGGCGAACAAGATAGACATTCTTAAGTATATTGCGCGGGGGAAACAGGGAATATAGTTCTAGTCATGGCAATCGAAGACATGACACCTCATGTCCAAAGACTTTGAGATTCATATCACGGTCTGTTATGAATACATAGATCATAGCTAGACATTTGCATGGCCAACGTTGACCGACTCAAACTAATTGCGAGTCAGTCAGTAGTCCAGTGTGGAGGAGCTCTTCCGCCGGGAGACTTGAAACGGCAACGGCGTGTGTCACCTTTCGTGGGGTGCGCCCCCCACGAGTCAGGAGTGAAGCATGTGTTGTTGATCACAAAGTTGACCGACATTGGGTATCGTGAAGAAGGATGCTTGCATGTTTTGTCTTGCCCAAGGTTTTCAAGGTATGGTGAGTGAGGCTCTTGTGACTCTTCCCGTCCCGACCAACAGGCCCACCAAGGACATGTGCACAATTGTCAAAAAGTCAGCCGATCAGCTAATGCAAGGGAACGCGTTATGTATGGTCGCATGCGAAGGGCTGATCAGATAAGCAACGGAATCGTTATCTGCATGTTTCTCTCCAAGCCCTTGTGATAGACCCCTATCTTTTTCTTCTTGGATTCCACGTACTAGCACATATCAGCGCCTGACACGAGGCCAGCCCTGGCAGCATCGTTGGGGTTTCCTGATCCCTGCTCATATTTGTCTGGGGTCGAGTAATCTTTATGGAGAAGAGCTCGTCGCTTCAGAGAAAGCGGAGAGATCCCTGCTGCCGAGCATCCGTCCGCGGACTAAATCGGCCGGGCTTTAAAGAGGGGTAGCATACACTGAATGAGGGGCTCATCAAGTCGAGATAGGTCAGTAGAGTGTATAAGACATATCTACAAAAATCGTGATGTGCAGAGGAACCCGTGGGAGGAAATTCGAATGCCTATGTGCTCTCGACGGGAGGACCTGATTTTCTTTCGGCCTACTGCGATGAAATGCATGCCGTGGTTGACCTGGTTGGGCGACGCCGAAAGATGGTGTGGTCGATCGTAGGACTAATCGCACAGTAGTGTCTATGTTGTCCACATGTACGAAGGGACCGGGTGATTTTGGGGTTATCTGCAGCAGCCGGCATCTTGCAGTTGCGCTTCCAACCGAACTGTTCTAGTGTCATGAACTATCATGCGCAGTTTCCAGCGGAGAAATTCAGCTCCTCAGCCTAGAACTCTGGTAGAACGAGTCCAGCCCGGCGCCATAGCTGGGGCTCCTGCGGTAAGCAGCGCTTCGGGGGGTATCTGATCCTCTGCTGCAACACGTCGGGATCTCGTACCGCCTCCTCTTGGTGAAAAATGGCTACTACCCAACTGGCTGGTTCGTGCAGAAGTTACACTAGTGCGAAGCCTTTCTGGAGTGTGCGCCATTTCTTTCGCCCCTTCTGCCATGTAACGGGTATGGTGTGTTGAGGCATGTCCGTGATGTGCCAGGGCTCGCAGTGCCTGCTGCTGAAGGGGAGTTCATACGAGCCATTCAAGTTGATTCACTCTGGGTCGAGGAAACCTCTCTACAGCTGAAGGAGTAATCTGACTTCTGATAGCGTGCCACGACAGCTGATCGCCTCAGCATGCATATCAAGACATCTGCGAGACGGACGGAAGAGGCGACGTACCCACGGAAACCCCCCAATGGACAAGAGCAGGCCAGAATATCTCGTCAGTGCGCTGACTTCGGTAAAGGGCGACTGGAAGCACGCACTCGCGACCCAAGGGCAAGCAGCGACAGGGATGGTGGTGTGGAGAAGGCCGCGCCAAGATCCAGGGTCTCGATGTTCAGTGTTCAGTGGGTCAAGCGGCCACCGAACGTGTGTGGGACAAGGCGTGCTCGTGCCGATAAGTTGTGCTGCTCGATGATAAGAACCGACAGGTCTGGTGGTCAGCTTCAACTCGTATTTTATCCTCGTACAAGAGAAGAGCCTCGGAAAATATTGTGTGCTGCTCTGTCTTCCGAATTCCTTACGTCGTGCCCTGACTACTCACCTCTTGCTAGGAGCCACGCATACGTAGGGTCGTGATGCTAGCGCTGCGAATACTGGTCTTCTAACGCAGGTAAGAGAACCTAAACTTTGTGCTAGCCAGCAACGCCTCCCCATGGCCGCTCTCGCTTGCTGTTGACGGACGCGAGTCAACGCTGACCTGGAGTCTAGAAACGGAACGAGAGTCCATGCTACTTGGTACACCACTGGGAGCTCTTGGTCCTAGTCTTTAAACCGGCCGACCTGCCATCTGCTTTTTCTGCTCTTTGAAAGAGATATCTCCCGAGGCCAGCGCTGTCTCTGTTGTTCGGTGGTTGATCCATCCAATTCGTTCTTGCTGATTCCGACGACTTACTCTCGCTCACATAACACCGCACCCATTTCGAAACAGATGATCTGATTCCTGTTCTACCAATTGTCTGTCGATCAAGGTAATCGCCGAGCAAACAGATAATTAGTATCCGGCAGACCTGGTGTCAAGCCCGCAACGGTCCCCTTCTCCAACTCAAGCCACCCCGCATCTGCACTCACAGGGCGGCCAACGGCGGGTTTGTATAGCTACATTACTGCTGGAGCTATAGCAACAAAACGCCTGAATTGGAACTGCGTCCTTTGCATGCTTCTCGCACCGGTCATTCACGACTAAGGGTTTCCCAAAGCGTCATTCCTTTGGGGCGGCAACTTTCGATTGTACCTCATGCAGCAAACAAACATGGCGGATATCTCGGCGCAAGCAACGACGACTACCCCACCAAGCCCGATCGAAGAATCTCCCGGCGCCGCAACACCCATGGATGGGATTGGGACGCCAAGGGAGAAGCGCCGCCAGAGGCTTCTTCGGGGTATACAACGAATCTCCTCATCTCCGGCTTTGGCACAATTGAGTCGGTCAAGATCCTCTAGTGCCCCCTATGGCACAAGAGGCAGCCTGTCCTGTGTAAGTCTTGCGACGACATCGCCATTTGGACAATACACCCCCGGAGCTGCCTCTCCTGGAGACTACTTCTCTCATGCGCACTCGACGACCCCGGGCACTCCAACAATCGAGTTTCCCGCCTTCGACGGCATCGAGGGTCGGCTGGGCATTCGAAAGGTTGACAATGCATCGACCCCATGCTTGACCCCCGGCTCAATCGGGTTGCCGGCCGACGTTACGACACGATCACGCTCTGGCACCGCCGCCCGCAAACCGCCCTACGATTTCTGGGTAAACATGCCCCATGAAATCCGCGTACACATATTCTCCTATCTTCGTCCGAAAGAGCTGGTCCGTACATCCCGTGTGAGCAAGGAATTTCACGGCTTTTGTTTCGATGGGCAACTTTGGACAAGATTCGATGCGTCAGACTTCCACCAGGACATACCTGCCGAGTCGCTAGCAAAGATCATCGTTTCTGCCGGCCCATTCGTGAAGGATCTGAACCTGAGAGGTTGTATACAAGTGGAACACTACAAGCGGGCAGAGGTGGTCGCCAAGGCTTGCAGGAACCTCATCAATGCTACACTGGAAGGTTGCCGAAACTTTCAGAAGGCAACGCTTCACAGCCTCATTAAAGCCAACGAGAAGCTGGCGAATCTCAATCTTACCGGACTGCCGGCCGTATCAAACAGCACCTGCAAGATCATATCTCAGCACTGCCCACAACTAGAGACCTTCAATGTCTCCTGGTGCAAACACATGGATGCAAGGGGCATCAAAATGGTCGTTCTTGGTTGTCCCAGACTAAAGGACATCCGAGCTGGAGAGATCAAAGGATTTGATAATCTCGAGGTAGCCAAAGCCATCTTCGAGACGAATAATCTCGAGCGACTTGTATTGAATGGCTGCGCGGACCTGAGCGACGATGCTCTGAAGACCATGATGCACGGGATAGATCCGCAAATCGACATCCTCACGGACAGACCGATCGTGCCATCGAGGAAGCTTCGACACCTCAATCTCAGCCGTTGCCGCCACCTTACTAGTCGAGGCGTTGAAGCCCTGGGCCATCTGGTTCCCGAACTTGAGGGACTACAATTGAGCGGTTGCACTGCATTGACCGACTCGGCGCTTGAGCCCATCCTTGCGAGCACACCAAGACTGACCCATCTTGAGCTAGAGGACTTGGCAGAGCTTACCAATGACCTGCTATCGCAACACTTGGCCAAGGCACCTTGCGCCCCAAAACTCGAACACTTATCCGTGAGTTACTGTGAGAACCTGAGCGACACGGGCATGCTTCCCGTGATCAAGAGCTGTGTCAGCTTGAGGAGCGTGGACATGGATAACACGCGAATCGGTGACCTCGTCTTGTCAGAGGCAGCCGCCATGGTTCGATCTCGCACCAGCCGCACATCCAGCCGAGATTCTCGCCCTCATGTTGGCCTACGCCTAGTCGTGTATGATTGCCAGATGGTGACTTGGACAGGAATCCGCGAAGTTCTGTCGTGGAACGCGGAAATCAGACAGCCGTCTGGGAACACACCAACATATCCTACTGAGGTCATTGGGCTCAAGTGCTTCTACGGCTGGCAACAAACCGTTGACCAACACACTCAAAGGGTGCTTCGGGGTGACTTCGCAGCAGCGGGCAGGCTAGAACGTAAATGGGCCGACTACATGCAAGCCGTGGAGGAGGCGGGAGCATCAGGCGCTGGTTATCGCAGAAGGAGACGGAGGGCGAGGGAGGCTCAGATGCTGCATGCCGACGAAGAGGAGGGAGGTGCTACCCCTGGACGACGCCGGGCAAGGACGGTAGCCTCCTCTTGCGCCATCATGTGAGCTGTAATTCGGAGGCCGCCGTTGTATGATCGACATGTGTGAAGTTGGCATTATGGCGTAACTATTTTGTTGGGTTTACACCTGGGCTGGTTCTGTCATTACTGGTGCTTTGGCGTAAAGAGATGGGGCTAATATTTTCGGGTTCCTTAAGGCATTTCCATTGGGTAGGACTCACTGCGAGCGGGCAATGGCTGGGCATCTAGATATCGTACCGAGACAACATACGCAATGAATTCAAAACAAACTACAATCTATGAGTGCGATTCAAATTCATATCTAGTAAGCGTAGCAGTGCAGTGACTAAGCTCCACAACTATAGAAGACCATATTTCTCAATGTACGTTCTCAATTCTCTCCCAGTTCATACATCTTGTCTAGGAAACTAACCAAAAAATATCACACCCATATCGTATCGTGCTACATGTTCCAAGCCCATGCGGTCATTCAGTCTCGAACCACAGCATTCGCTGATGGAGCACATTGTCAAGACGTCACAGGGGGCTGATCCTTCACCAGATCCTCAAACAGGGCCATCCGTTCCGCCTCTATCTTCCGCAGCTCCTTTAAGAGCTCCACAGCAATCGCCTCCTTGGCCGACTCTTTTCCGCCGTAGACACCGGTAACGTGGCCGAGTTTGGGCGGCAGCTCGTGTCCCTCGAAACCACCGCCCAGCTCTGGAAACCCCGACCAGAACTCGCCTGTCTCGCGGCTGACCTTGTACCTGGGCGGCTGGATATTGAGGCTCGTACACAGTTGGGAGACTTGCTTGACGGCTGAGCACTCTTGGTCTGGATCCGGGGACTTTTTCTTCGCGCTTGACTTTGGACCGGCACTGGCGGGAGCTGGCTCACTCACACTTTCTCCTGGTGCGGACTTCACAGGCTGTGCAGCGACCACCGAAGCCGAAGCCGAAGAAGACGTGGTTGCAGGCGGCGGCGGAAACGCGCCGACTTTTTGTCTCTTCGAAGACGGCAAAACGACCGAAGTTAGTTTCTGCTTGCCAAAGCTCACATCTTTACCATTGGTAGGCATGTGTCCTTGCTCCATGAGCCACTCCACGGCGCACTTGGCCGCATACTGCTTGCCGTCCTTCTTGCGCCCAAAGGACGGCACGCCAGAACCTGAAGCGGAGGGATCGGCGAGCGGGAATGGCTCGCTGTGCTCGTCCAGCGAGACGTGAACAAACCAACGTTGCTGGTGTGCCAGTGCCTCCTCTGCAGGCTTCTCGGTGAAGGACAGGTTCACGCCTGATGGTGTGGGGTTTGCTTGTCTGTAGCCTGGCTCCTCTCGTTAGCATCTCATGGCTTATATGCGCACACATAACAATGTTGTCGATCGGGACTTTCACTTACGATGTAACAAGCTAATCCAGTCTGTATCGCCAAGCTCGGGTTCCGAAGGTGGTGGTGCCGCAGGCTTCACGCACTGGTGTAGTTCGAGCAGCGCCTTCCGCTGAGTAGGTGTGAGGGGTGCAGCCTGTCCACTCGCAGCCTCGTGCTGCTGCTGGGAAAGCGCCCAGTCTATAACGTCCTGGTAGACAGTTGGTGGGATCGGCATAATTTCCAGTCACTCTGCCCGCGACCTTTGAAGGAAGCTTTCAGTTAAGATGTTGAGTTCAACAGTGAGTGAGTATAACACGGATGGGGAAGTGGGGCAACAAAATGCAGCCTCTTAGAAAAGCAATAGTCAGGCGCAGGCCAAATTCCAAGTTTGTAGATGTTGAGAAAGGCTAATGTGAAATTGGGTTTACATCAGCCGAGTACATATTGAATGGGGGAAATTGCGAGGATCCTCTCAGCCAGATGTGAAGTTGCAGGTAGCCTTGGGTTCAGAGCCCCACTTGCTCGCCATGAGTTTACGGAGATGGCCAACAGAGGGACGACTGAACAAATAACACATCTGGATCTAACTAGAAGCTGAAGCAAATATCGTTTATAGTTGGCTTAGCGCCAAATATGACCGGTCAATGAGTCCTCTTAGTTGGATACATTCCATTTTAAAACTAATCATATGGCTTGGTTGGCATTCTATCTCATCTATGGGTATCAATACTGCACAATCGCCAAGACTACAGTCACGTTCACTAATCGGCAGTCTCAAAGAACCCACCGTCGCTATCGTCGTCACTGTCCTCCACTTTTGGTTTCGATGCCCGCGGGTTCTTGAGCTCCATTCTCCCTTCACCGGGCTTGGTCGTTCTTGGACCCGAAACGAGCGGATTCTTGGCCTTCATGATTTGTGCCTTTGCCGCAAAAGAGTGCTTCGAAGGACGCTCCTTCGGTGGCTTGCTTCGAGAATCATTGCCCAGCCTTCTGTCCCTGATCTCCATAAGCGCTGGAATGCCCTTCTTTGATGCCTTTTCAATGGTATTCCACAACTTTGGTCTCTCCGCTCTCAAAGCTTTTGCGGCAGAGCTTGAGGTCTCGGGTTTCTCGTCGTCCTCCGTCTTCTGCTCACTTGATGCTGTCGTGTACAAACTGATGTATCGTTCGCGGTAGGGAAAGAATTTGGCGTAGAGACTGTCTATTTGGGCGACATGCAAGTCTTGTTTCAACTTCTTGATTTCACCATTGTCTCCTGTTTCCTCGATCTGTTTCTCGATCTGCTTGGCCAATCGGTTGGCCTTCTTTGTTTCTGGTTGAAAGTCAGCAGGGTGCTCAGAGATTTTGGTAGTGATCCAGGCATACCAAAAAAGCGAACCATGTGATATTTGGATATCATCTTCTTCGTCTTCTTCTCATCCTCCGCATCGGCAATCTTCTGTTTCAGGTGGGCTAGCTCTCGCTCAAGTTCGATCCTCTTGTCTGCGGGAAGGTTCTCAGCCACGCGAAAGCGGCGCTCGATATTCCTGGCTCGCTTCTTCGTTTCATTCAGGTTTTTCGGTGGTGCTGGGGCCTTCTGGCCCTGCTTGCTCTTTTGTCGCTTGGGTGCATTTGAGCCGGCAGCTTGATCGTGAAATTCGGATTGGCCATCTTCAGAAGACTCGGCCTTGAAGTCTGAGAAGGATCTCTTGGTGTGACTCATTGTTGCTTGCTGGTATGCGGTTCGAGATGCGGCGCAAGTTTGGCGGTCAGTCCTGTACTGACAAAAACGATCTGCGTCCGAAGATATTCAAATCCAGAGTGGAAGGCTACTCAAGAAAAAAAGATGGAGCTGCGGGGCGCCGATAAGTTGATAACAATGCCAATTCGCTTCCCGCCGAGCACCTGGCACATGGCTGGCAGCTGACGGCGCAATCGACGGAATACAGGCACTCGGCACATGAAGCGCAACTGCAACTCTACAAGTCAATTACATGTACTGTGCACAAATCAATTGTCCTGTCTTGCTGTCCAGCATGTCATTTCCAAACGGAAGAATTGTCTTTCGGAATGGATGATCTAAAAGGGCGGGCACCTTCGACGATAACTACTCTCCGTGCATATATACGCTTTGGCGCGTCCGTTCACAACTTCACCATCGTTGACCGCGCTGTGTCCTGAGCTTACCGCGTGGCTCACATTTTGCGGATAATCCGCGGTCAAGGTGGAATCCCGTTTGCCTTCTTTATAAGACCACGATCACATCCTTGTGCAGTTATAGCTCAAGACCATGGACCGACCTGAGCGCCCCGAACCTGGGCTGATCAAATGGTCTCCCAACCCTGCGCACAACACTTTTATACATGTCAACCTTCAGCAGCGGTTTGTGCAGGCTTATGAGCCAACTGGCTATGCTCACAGCAGTCGGTTTGATTACAAGAAGCTTTCCAAGCATGAGGAATACCCTTTCGGTCTCACGACCTATGACTGGTCGCCTTCCATACCTGGCCTTGTCGCCATGGGTACCATGGAGGGTGTCGTCAATCTTTTGAGAATTGATGACAACTCAAACTCCGTCATAGACCTCAGACTCAGAGTATCGCGCCTGTGCCATGCGGTAGCCTTCAACACAGGGAACTTATTGGCAGTCGGACTGGAGCGTGTCCGAAACGACCAGTGTCTGCACATATGGGATGTTAATCGGGTTTCTACCCTGGATCCCGAAGTCCCTGGCTTCCCACTCGACAACTCGGTCCTCCTTGAACCCGTTCAGCGCCTCGAGCCCAGTGTGTCTGTCTCAAGTGTTAAGTTTTTCGAAGACAACCCACAGACCCTCGCTGTAGGCATCAAGAACCAAGGAATTCGGATCTACGATCTTCGAGGTAGCTATGCCTAGAACCCACCTCGCCGCCTTGATTTGCTGACTCTATGAACAAGACCCTCATGGCTCTGTGATCAACTATCAGACAAGAATGAACAACAACATTTCAATTGACTATGCCGACCAAAACTATTTCGCCTCCTCGGCATTAGATCACCCCGGCGTGGCAATATGGGATAGGCGGGCCACGTCGCGCCCGTCGTCGTCACAGGCCTATCTTGATGCGGTTGACAAAGACAACCTACCTTGGGGCGCTGCCTTGAAGATAGACAAGGCAATCGACATGGATCTTGAATACACCGAGGAAAGAAATTCGTTGATTCGGTCTCTGAGGTTCTGCCGAGACCGCCGGGGCTTACTGGCGGTGCTTTCACGCACCGGACAACTTAGAGTGATCGACACGCAGAAGGAGTTCACAAGCCAAGAAGTAGAATTTGAGGGTAGTCCCGAGCTCTTGCAAGCGCGAAGATCTCACGAGCTCGACCTCAAAGACTCTACTCAAGATAAAAGAAATGATCGAATTGTGTCTTTCGATTGGGTCAACCTAGAGTCACCGGCACTCACGCCACGAGCGCTCGTTCTCCGCCATAGTGGAGCATTTGGCATTCTTGAAGTGCCACACCATACAACAGACCACATCTACAAGCTGGTTCCATGGCAGGCGCCTTACCGTGGGCTGCAAGGTTTGTCTTGCTCCTAATCAGGCTATGCAATTAGAAACTAATTATGGATTAGAGGGCACTAGCTATCACAGTCTCATGGAATTCGAACAATATCAGACTTCTAACATGCTCGGACCAATGTCTGTCCAGCAAGCTCTGGCAGAAGTACCAATATTTGGAGAACCAAAACCCGATATTGAAGGCCTGATTCAAAAGGCGCTTCAGCCACATCATGCATTTCCACATGACTACACCGAGGACGTCATGACAAGTAGTGGCCAATTACCCGAGTTCTTCTCGCAAGGACTCTCAACAGCCCAGAAATTGCAAGGATTGCGTGGGTTTTCACGGACAAGCGTTAAGAAGGCAAAATCCGGTAGCGAAGTGAGCCAGCTGGGAAGCCTCGAAGAGTTGACTCAAAGCATGGATGACCTGTCGTCGTCGCGGACAGAACCTCCTTCCAACCGTCAGCTGCATGAAAAACTTCTGTCTCAGAACATTGATCCCCGCGGCCTTCCCAAAGAAGCCCAGATAATGCTAGATCACATCCTGTTACTTCGTGCCAATAGCCGCTATCTCCTTGATCCGGCGATCAACAGAGATGTGGTCTCGGACGATCCATGGCTCAGAGATTTATGGGATTGGATTAGTGGTTTGTTATGCCTGCCAGTGAGAGTTGAAATGTAACTGACATCTGTAGGCGCTGAGCAAGATGCTGCAGAGGGCGGCATGACGGCGTTGGGGATGGACCTCAGCTACATGGGTGTTCGGACAGTATGGGCCAACGACCTCGGTATGCCACATATACATGTTGTGCAAACTTGGACTAACTTATGATGATAGGCAAGGAAAGCACGTCTAGGCTAGCCGAGGGGACATCAGCTCCTGACCGAGGAACGTGGGAACGCTGTCTCCAGACCATCAATACCAATATGTCCCAGCCCAAGTACGATGGCGCCAAGACGAGCTGGCCCGCACATAGGCAAACCTGTATCAGGATTTGTGGCTGGGGTAGATCTCATCAGATGAACTTGGAAGACTACCACAAGACGCCACTGGCAGAGCGCACTTCGTCATGGCACACGATGGCTACCGCTCATGCTCTATTCGATGGCGACACGGACCAAGCAATCCAGCTTCTCAAGAAAGCCAGTACCGAGCACCCAGAGCTGTTGTTCGTGTCGCTTGCGCTCCAGCTGATCGGACGAGACCCAGGTCTCGCCAGAGAACAACTAGACTTTGACGACGCGGTTGCCTCCAAGACAGACCCATATCTACGCGCAATATCATCATTGATTGCCACCAGCGACTGGGAAACGATTGCGAACCAGGAGTCTCTTCCCCTGAGGGAGCGCACGTACGTAGCCCTGAGATACTTTGACGACGACAAACTCTCCAAGTGGCTCGACAAAATAGTCACGAAATCCATCCACACCGGCGACATTGAGGGCATCGTTCTCACCGGCATAACAGACAAGCTAGTCGATATTTTGGCCACCTATGTCGAGAAGTTCTACGATGTCCAAACAGCCACACTTGTCATGTCCATCTGCGTTCCGCGCTACATCGATGACTACCGCTGCCACGTCTGGCGCAATGCGTACAGGGCCTACCTCCAGCGACACAAGGCCTTCTACCAGCGCACCAAATTCGAGGTTGAGAGCACGAAACGGAGCAAACGCGATGGTGTGCCCACTGTGAAGCCCCCTTCTCGCCAGATCGCACTCCGCTGTGTCTTCTGCGATGCTGAGTATGAGCTCTCAAAGATGGGCACATCCAATCACTCTGGTGCAGCGACCCCCAGAAACCCACTGATGCCGGCGAATGTCAACGCGGGTGTGAGCTGTCCAAACTGTGGGCGGCATTTGCCCCGCTGTGTGGTTTGCCTCGAAGTTGTGGGTATCCCGAGGAGCGACAAACCTGGCGCAGACCAGGACAAACGGGCGGCAACGAAATTTCCAACATTTTGTTTGAAGTGTGAACATGTGACTCATCTGGATCATGCGAGGCAGTGGTTTGCAAGGCATGTTGAGTGCCCAGTACCGGAATGTCGGTGTAGATGTAACTTCAGGGCGAATCCAGATCTGAGCTATCATTGAAAGACCATGAAGCTATGAAGCACAATTGCAATGGACTATTGATACTCAGTATTCTATTCTTGTTTCCATTGTGCTCGGTATGAATCATGACTCTGGCATCGTAATCGTCGTGCAATAGGTGAATTGTGACTCCAGATGTCAGTCCGTTTGCTCCCACGTCCACGTCAGCGCTACAGAAAAATGTTTGTACCATCGTTATGCAATCTTAGGCACCAATCCGAGCAATCATGGCTAGGCTTTACCAAATATTGACCACGTGCAATATTTACCCCACTCTGTTTTGCAACCACAAATGTTGTTTGCAACGAGCTCAGATGAGTCAGAATCGAGACAAATTTCCCCTTCACGACCTTGGTATCATACGGTCTCCGTACACCATATTTTTACACTTATATGTTTGCTCTCCGAATCTACCATTTGTTCAAAGACCCTTTTCATTGGTCAATCCAGTCTCTTATCTTGTGTCCTTACTACACCAATTCAACTACTTATCTTATGCATCTTGAATGGGCGTCCACTTCGCTGGAGGGCATCGATGAAAGCGAGACAGAAAGCGGTCAGTCAGCCGCCTGAGACGCTTGGCCCCCGCGCATCAGTAACTTGACCTGAAATTTCTTATCCAAGCGTTTCTATTGAACCTTTACCTACTGTGGCATTGCAGCCGTAGAAGAATATCTACGACCAGACAATCGCAAGGATGATGCTGCCATGACAATGCTGCGCCCTGGCCAACTCCAGAGATGACCATAACATTCCGTCACCTCGTATTTCTTTATGTCACGACGACAAAGAAAACTACTATATCCGGTCAACATGTTCACCGAACTATAGCTTTCCGAGCGTCGGCAGACAGATTTGGTCTACCATACCTAGCTCGAGCCCGATACACCTAGAATGTTAATACCAACCCCGAGCTGAAACCCGCAAACGCTAAAGAGCAGTTGTACAACTGGATCGGTGATACTGCCATGAGTTACGGCTTGACGGTAGACGAGTTCCATGAAAACTGCAGCATCAGGTGCCTCGGGCTGGCGGGAAAGAAGAGCACAAAACGCGTTCTTCCCTACCTGTGCCAATGACAAGCCTGGTGGAGACAACACCAAGTCCGCTGGTGGTCTAGACGGCGGGAGTACGAGTCCGAGACCACGCAACCGACAGGTAAGCTTGAAGCCATCTTTTCCCTTTTCACAGCTGACCTTGAGTATTCGACAAACAAGTGACCTGACCAAGCGGCTTGCACGCGTCGAAGTAACTCGGGCTCCCAGTGGCCTGTCAATGCTTCGAACGATGATGAGATCGGAAGTATGGCCACCATGGAAGCGGCTATTGCTGGGCAGAATGAGATGAGCAGAATAGAACCACTGTTCCAAATGAATTTGGCAGTAGAACCGAAGGTGGCTCTTCATACTTCATTTCCGACTCTCTACACTTCTGCACTGTCGATGACTCTGATTGGGTACAGTGTAATCTTTCGATGAACTCCAAGCTGATCAACCTGGCCATCTCCCGCTACCACCAAAAGATCCACGTAGGCATCCGCCGCCTCCGCAAGGTTGAACGCAGAGAGACTGGCCCGTTCTGGAATCGCGACCTATCCAGCAAACCAATATCTGGCGATCAGAAAGGATGAAGGTCAGTTGACGGCATCGCCAAACGAGGGGAACAGTCTTCGAAAACCTCCCAACCATTGCCACCGGATTCAGTCACCAGAATCCACCCGTCCCGATACCACCAAGGCATGGCAATACACAAGCGTATCGGCTGTCGGATGAGAATAGTCGAAAAGAGTTGGCGAAAAATTGAGCTAGTCCTCCACAGCGTCATGGCATCGGATGTCAACTCATCTCCGTGGCGGCATCTGTATCACCAAGCAGTGCTCCTATCGAGCTGTACTTCTGTAAGACTTCGCCGTCCCTTCGCCAATCTGCATCCAGTACTAACAAGGCCCTCTTCAGGGTCGACACCGACAAAGTTCGCTGCACTGCCACGCCCTGCCGGCAGTGTATCCGGACTGGACCACAATGGCAAATGTGATACCATTTCATCAGGAGAAGATACATTTTCTCCTTCTCGACTTCGATGATCCAATATTGCATGTAAGGCAAGCATGTCTACAATTTAGAAACTCGGGTATCTAATTTCAAATAGATGCAGTCAACCAAACCAATTCATTGAGTAATGATAGAACACTCAAGGCAGGAACGCAGCTAGTTCTACAGACCATCGACCACGACATGATTCACCATGACTACCTCCAATTTGAGTCTTCATTCTCAGACGAACGTCAGCCACCAAGATAGGCTGTCTCCTTCGCCGAGCACAACGAGATGATTCGTGAAGTTATGGAGACAACCAAGCTTCATCGCCTCCTCGACCGTGTCGTACCATCGCACCTGTGGTTGTTGTCTCGACAGACACTCCACTGCACTCCACCCATAACGGAACGTGTCAGCCTTTGGCTCCTGAGGGGTGAAAGTTCAGGACACAGTACCACCGGCCTTACTACGCAAATCTCACTGGGTCTAATCAGGCCGCCGCTCGACGTGCAGGAACGTCAGCTGCTGGCGACCATGCAAGAACTGCGGTAACTCAAGCGAGTTGCCATCATACTGATCCTGATGAATGCCCAATGTCATGTGGCGCACTCAATCTCTCACGATGGAGATGCAAGCATGCCGATGGGTAGAACCCAGCAGCAGATAGTTCGGCATATCAGCCGCTCTCAACTTGAGGCTTTGAAGGAGAACTGCGAGACGAGTCTTAATAGCAACAATCCCGTCGTCAGAGTGAGTCCATTGCTAGGCCGTGTCTGGGTCGCGGCTAACTAGATAGGCACCTACTGCACATGACATCCGTGGCCGCTGCGCTCTAGAAGCGTTTCGTATCATGTGCGAAACAGAATCGACTATCCCCACCGCTAGAAGAAAACTAACAAGAAGGCTCGCCAATACTTAAGACGGTAAGCTGTTGTCTCTTTTTGTGACCGTTTCCTACTCGTAACTAAAAGTTTTCAAAGTCCGTGATGCTTGACCATCGTCGGTTATGCTTTAGATACTGCGTATGAGGATTACGAACGCAGACAATAATGACCAAGGTTTACGCCACGGTCATATGACTGGGTCTCCCGCACAGACCATATAGTCTGTGTGTCCTGGAAGGATTGCGTATAGACCAGCTGGTTTGTGCCTTTTGTATATAAGCTACGAGAGAGGGCACTAAGGAAGATTCAACGTTATAGATCACTATTCTTACAGTCTACGGCGACGACTCTGCTTCTGGCTTCGAAGCAGTTTGAAAAAAAATGCCTCGAACACTGCGCACGATACACGATAGCCTGGGAAGATGACTCCAGGATGGGACATGGTGGTCGAGTCAGTGATTCTTTGAGTCGAAGCACCGACTGATGAGATGTACTCCACTGGCCTTGTATGGTGGAGGATGCCATATCCGCCAAATGAAGTTTGGAAAGGACCGCATCGAGCACGTCGAAGACACATCCTCTTCTGACCACTTTGGCAATCAGAAGCTGACCCAAATTGCTTCATTCCCAACCCCGAAACACGAAAAGAAGAGAAGAGGTCCAGCCTTCATTCTACCCTAAGAAAAGAAAGACCAACCAACCTCGGCCAGACGCCATTGTAGCTCTTTGGAGTGTGTCCGGCAGATACCTTGCCTGTCAACGAACACCAATGTCACTGTCGAGGCGAGCTATCAGACCGAAAGCCGCTGAGAACCGTGTTCAATACGAGAAAGAATCGGATATTGATTAAATCAGGGAGCTCATGAAAGCGTTCCTCAAGCCAAAAATCCGATTGGGTTCGCCAACGTTGAATATGATCAGAGACTTACCAGCGAATTTTATGGTGCCATCTGACGATGAACAAAAATGCCAAGAATAGTTTAGACGAATTAGGTTAGTTACTTAGTGCAAGATGAATAACAATATTGAAAACTTTCCCCTTGATACTGTAAGCCACTTATTCCTCTCATAGAACATGGTCAGTCGTGGATCCAAGATGAGTGCCCGTAAGATGATTGAAGATTGAAAATTTTCCCCGGCAAAAAAAAAAAAAAAAAAAAAAAAAAAAAAGGGGAAAAAAGAAATGCTAGCACCTGTAAGTTTCGATCCTACGACCTCCGGGTATCATGCATTATTTTGCTATGAGCCCGGCGCTCTTCCCCTGAGCTAAGGTGCTTCTGTTTGCTGTTGAAAACAAATTGTGTTGAAACACTTGATGAGGGCATTTCTTTTCCTTTGTCTTTGTTGTGACTCATTGCGTGGCTGAGCCGCTGAGCAACAGAGACCAGCCAGGCAGATACAGGTCCCAAGAGCTTAGCTTCTTTCGATACCCTGCTGTTGTTTTATACGACAAGGTATTGAGGGGGTTTTTTTCCCCCCGCTGATGGCGATTGTATGCGATTTCATAGATAAAAGCTAACACACTCGAGAAGAACATGATGCAAGTCTTAGAGTCATTAACGCTCTCGCTGAAGGTCTTTGTATTTTTAAAGACTGTTGGGAATGCAGAATAGTCTTCGCTCATCTTCTAGTCATGATGTATGCGCTCTCCATCGTCGTGAGCACCATTATGCAGCATTCCTCCCGCCGCTTCTTCGACCACCCCTGCTACCGCGGCCTCCGTTACCTCCTCTCTTGCCCATCGGGACTCTAGCCACGACAGAAGGCAAGAGATCGGCAACCTTTTCGCCATCCTTCCACAACAGGCCAACACCTTGCCGGCGCCCCCGTGCCTCCTTGACGTACTTCATGGGTACCAGGCCTTCTTCGTTCCCTTCCGTCAAGACGACTCCGTTCGAGCTCAGCCACCACTTCATGTCGCTGTCTTCCAGACTCTGAGCTACATCGACGAAGACAAGCACCTCGGCGTCGCTTCGCATGCCACTGATGACCTTGGGTTTGCCATTCTCCTTGCCGCCCTCCGCCGTGGCTTCGTCGCCAGCATCGTGGACCTGTCCGTTCGTCCCGTTCCCGCCATCCTTGCCATCTTCCGGTAGGCCAGTACCAAAATGAACATGTGTCCGGCCCATCTTCTTGAGACCGCCACTTTCGACGATCTTTGGCCAGAAGGCAAAGTAGGTACCGTGAACAACGACATCTGGGATATTGCCTGCTTCGAGCGTGATAGGCGTATGTAGGCCCTCGCTGTCAAGTTTGATACTATGTCCTTGATTGGCGCGAATCAGCCAGTCAGCTGGGTTGGTCGAGTCTGGATCCTCGGAACCTGGCGTAGGCTTCATGCTAAACCGCTGCTTGGCGTTATCCGCAACGGCTGACTTGATCTCGGCAAAGGTAGGTTTGAGAGACTTCAGCCTCGACCATTGGAGCTATTTGGATGTTAGTAAGATACATGATTTTTTCTTGTTGAACTCCAACAGAGGAGTTGCCGTAGGAAACTAATTGAGAGCAAAGACCACCAGTCTGAAACGGACAGAAAGAAGTCCGAAATTTCACTTACCACCTTGTCCAATCTCGCAAAACCCTCACCATCTAGTTCAACGCCCGCTTCTTCTGCCTTGTGTCTCAAGAGCATGCTCAGCGCTTTACTGATGTGGAAATCCCGGGTCTTCTGGTCTCCCCCGGCGCCACCTCCACCACGGCCGCCCCTTCTGCCTCCACCACCAGCCTTGCCCTTGAGAGCTAAAGACTCCATCCGGTCCTGCGTATCTGCATAATCTTTGTCACCTGCCATGTCGGCTTGTTGATGATGTCGATGATGACAACGCTGATGTGAATAAGCCCGGTGAATTTGGTCTGAAAAGAACTGTCGTCGATGTAGCTGTCTCCAAGGCGATTGGCAAGTAGAAGGTGGGGTGGCTAAAGTGCAAGCTGCTACTGCCGTTTTCTGAACCACTTTGGTGTGGGGGAAACACGAGCGCAATAAGCAGCTGAAGGCCCTCGACGACGTGTGTGTTGCCAGCTTGAATTGTTGTGCAAGTCTGTCTTCTTGTTTTGTGAGATGCCAGAAACTATTTTGTGTTGTGTTGTGCAATCTTAGCCAGGTCGTCGACCTTCGTTTGAAGGGCTAAAAAGTAATTCGCTAGCGGCCCAGCCAATCAGGCCTCAAGCATCCGCTCGGCATAGGTAAGTGCAAAGAGCATCAAAATTTCCATCTACGCCGTCTGAGTCACCAGATCCGTGCCTCAAATGCCATGTATCACCTGTCAGTCGTATTAGCTGGAGGAGGCCTCAAGACTAAATCAGCCACTTTCAATCATTCCAATATGTTGCACATTCATTAAACGCACATGGCTGAGCTCGGACTAGAGTATCGCTGTATGCACCTCTGCGGTTATGATATTCATACATTACTGCTGACCGTACAAGCCGCCTGGCCTATCTAATACACTGATTTCGCCCTGGCCAGCATTGACAAACGACCACCACAACCACAGGTGAACGCCACGCATGCCTGCAACCATGCGCCTGACGCGCGCAGGAATATTTTGTCTACAGGGATAACAGCCTCCTCAAACCCACTCGCTTACTGAGTAACAGGTAACGCAGATTTCTTCTAAATCAGAAGAGTACCAGGTGCCTTTCTCGACCCTTTTCCGTGAATGTACATATGCTGAGAATATTATACAAAAAAGAAGACGAATGTCAACGCTGATCCTCCAACAAACAAAGAAAACAGATAATTCTTAGAATGTTTTGCAGAATGCCGGGGGTATTTTTAGGAGAGAATGACGAAGAGGCATCCCAAGTACTGGTTACCCTCGCAGAAACTCCTTTTGATGCCTAAACGTTGATATCGTGCCAATAAAAAGAAAACCGCAAGAGAATGTCTATGGATTACATAGTCGTGAATGCATCATTTGTCGTTTCAATCGTTACCGGTAGTAACCACCTGGCTGTGATGCCGCCGAGCTGTTGGCCAACATGCTGTCGCGAGTTCTCTTTTGAATGCTGCTAGTGCGGTTGTGGATGCTGTTCTGAGCAAGGGAGAATGACCTCTGGCCACGGTCCTCTGCCAGCTTTTCCGAGATGTTGTTCGTCTCGCGATCCGGCGTCCTCTCCATATACCGCCGAGGGGCCAAATTACTGGTCGTCAATGGCTGGACAAGGCGTGTGTTCAGGGATGACGATCCCAAGCGTCGCCTGGGAAGCGCCGAGGTGCCAAGAGATGTTGTTTCGATCGAGGGAAGGGCGATCTGAGGATTGAACTCCCGAGTGGCTGGCGGCCGCGAGACTGCAATTTCAGTCACCGTCCGCGATGGGGCTCTGAACCGCGATGTAGTGTCGTCTTGCTCGTACTCATAGGTGCCCCGACGCGTTCGGAGCATTGAAGATTGGCGGCCTGGAAGCTCCTCTGGTTCTTCTGTACCGGCGCGGCGAGTGCGAAGTATGGACGACTTCCGTCCACCAAAATCCTCGGGTTCTTCTGTACCGGCCCTACGGGTGCGAGGAAGCATGAGTGATGTCCTTCGGCCTAAAGCTTCGCTGGGTGTGGCGGGAATCTGAGATGAGTACCGGCTACTCGGGCTTGGAAGGGCGTTGGAGAAGAAAATGCTGTTCCGCCTTTCCTCGAGGCGCGACATACCTCTGGGACTAGCAGCAGCAGACGCGGGGCTGCGCTCTCCCAGAGCTGCGCTGGGGCGACGCTGAGCGGCGACTCCGGAAAACCTCGTTATCGTAGGGCTGCTGACAGGCTCCTTTTCCGTGGGCGGCACTACGACTTCCTGCTGCTTGATCTGAGCTGCATTTTCACTGAGCGCCAGGCAGAGCTCTGTAAGGCTTCGACAAATGCCCTCGGCCTTCCTTCGAAGCTGGCGGTCTGTCACAGCAGGAGTCCCCACGTTGCTGGCAGCGCTGGATATCGGGCCCGGCTCACCAACTTTGCCAATCATGGATGATAGTGTCATGGCGTCAGAGGCTGCACCCTCCAAGGCATTGTAGATGTCCTCGGACAGGAATGGTTTTGATTTTGTTATGGCGGACTGCAGCAATGGATGACTTTCCTTCTGCCCGTACGAGGATGATACCGTGCTCACTGCATCAGTCTGTGCAGCCGCACCGCCGGTGCCGCGCTTGGGCGATACAGACATGGTTGTCGCATTGGTCGTAGCAGTGGGCGGCCTTTCATCCGATGCCCGGGAGACAGCTGCGCCAGATGTGGCCGGGAGCTTTCCCGTAAGCTCAAGCCGGTGAATACGGGATTTGATATCGTCGAGCTCATCCCATACAGTCGAAGGCGCCGCTGTCGAGTTGGAAGACTCAGTGTGATGATCGCCCTGCTGCGCATCTTGCTTTTGAGAATCCATGGTTTTCGGTGCCAGAGGTGACGAGTTGTATGTACGGCCAGAGGTGGCCGGAGAGATTCCAGACTGCTTCAGAGACGACATTCGCGAGGACATGGCAGAGACACCATCAGTAATGGATTGCCTCCTACGGCTGTATGCGGAAGCTGACTCGGTAGCTGGATCCTGAAAACTTAGGGTCCGGGGAGTTAATGGTGACGGTTTTGGGCCGAGACCTTTGGATTCGGAAGTGTTGCCAGTCGCCGACGTTCGATAAGTCAGGGCTCGTGCCATTCCTCCTGCCGGCTGGCCATCTCCAACATTCTTGGACCTTGAAGCCTCCTGGTCAGACAGGCGTCGTGATACCTGAGGCGGTGATATGGGCTGATATGTGGGGATCACAGAAGAGAGCGGGCGGCGATGCGCTGACCGTATCGCGCGCGTCTATCCCGATGTTAGTGACTGCACTTCGCACGTTTTCCTCCCTAGTTCCAAGCGCAATGGGAAGTATGTATCGGATGGTGTAGAGCCCGGAACATAGGGTGCGAAGAGAGGTGATACTACTTACTACTGGCGTCGGAGGTTCTGGCTCTTCGCGGGCCATCTTGAGAAAGACGTCCCCGCTGTCGTCTGCTTCCGCCGTTACAGAGTTGGGAGACTCCATCCCATAGGTGTCATCCTCCCGTCTACCCTCCA
Source organism: Seiridium unicorne (assembly GCA_039778275.1). Lineage (NCBI taxonomy): Eukaryota > Fungi > Ascomycota > Sordariomycetes > Amphisphaeriales > Sporocadaceae > Seiridium > Seiridium unicorne. The sequence continues at coordinate 211,857 of JARVKF010000394.1, forward strand.
GTGCGTTCAAAGTCCGGTCGCGTTGATTGGAGTCGCTGTAGCCGTCGTCGTAGACAGTTGGCGACCGTAAGTTCATGTCTAGACCTAAGCTCTGGCGGTCGCCGGAAGATCTGAATGAACGAATTGGGGGGATTTTAGCCGAGCCTCCTGTTGACGGGGCCGAGGCGGTCGATGGTCTATAAGATACTGGTGGTCGTCGTGATGCCGAAATTCTCTTCCCATCTGAGTCGGTCCTCTGGATAGTCTTGGGCAGAAGCAATTCCCGCTGGCCCTGCGCCCACTCTTTCGTGCCCTCGTCTCCAGGTGCTCCGTTCTGGCTGCTCTCAGATAGGCGACGCGATCGTATTTCCGACAAGGTCTCGCTGTAAGAAGGCGCCCTCCGTTGCTGTGGGCGAGCAGGGACTACCGTGGTCGTGGATCCGGATGGCGATTGATTATCGGCCACCTTGGAGGCTGTAATAGAGGTACCCAAGGATGCGGATCGCTTCGGGTTGACGGGACGTGTCGCAGATGCGGATCTTGCTTTCAAAGGAGTCTGAATTGTCCTGGCCCGAGACTCGGCAGGGCTGGTGTCGGAAGACGCGCCTTGTTGATGCACTACGGCTGACAACGATGGATCGGGCGAGACAGTATTGTGATTATTGTTGTGCTGGGTGGACAGTGGGGAACGGTCTCGCGTGGTGTTTGCCTTGCTTTCTTCTGCCGCCTGCGATGGTTGGGCCGGTGTTTGTGCCGGTGCTGGTCCTTGACGCTGGGTGGGATCCGTGCCAGGTGAGACAGGCGAAGGTGGAATTTCGTGGCTTTGTGTTAGCAAGGATGGGTGGACCAGATTCTCCTGTCGCAAATCGGCAAAGCGGAAAGCGGGCAATTTGGACGGGTTGTGGCTTTGGCGATGGTTGTGCCAATTGTCGTTGTGGTCCCTGGAAGGTGAGAAATCGAATTCGAAGCGATGCGCGGTTTCGTCCGTGTCTGTGACGGCTGTCGCAGCAACGTTGTTGGGTGTTTCCGCCATGGTCAGTCAACCCAGTCAAACATCAATGCCCCCCAAGGTCGTCCCACCTCTTTTAAAGCCCTCGACCAGGTCTTTGAGCTCTGGCGTTTTTCTAATTTTCTATGGGTAGTGGGCGTTTGCTCGAAATTCTCTTCCTGAAATGCCGTTTTGGTGAAGGAGGTGGCATTCCAATAAGATCCATGAGCAAGCTGTGCGACCTTTGCGTTGAATCTCGCAGCTCCAAAAAGACCAAATGGTGGTGTGATGATATTGGTTTGGGCTTGCTTGCTAGCGACCTCAGCGGTGGTTATCCGATGAGCTTGAGAGACACTGAATGTATATTGTGCCCGGATCACAATACGACCGTCACAGAAAAAAATTGACAGAAACGAATTTTCCAGTGTCGGAATAGGGGAACAGGGAGACAAGTCAACAGTCAGTTGATCGGATGCATGCAATTGATCACGTCGACCCCCGAGTCCTGTAAGTTGGGTTGGGCTAAATTGAGATGCATGGGAGGTCGGGAGGTCGGTGGTAGGGTCAACACAGACCGCACTGCACAGTCGAGTGACGAGGGCCCAAATGGGGCTCAAAAATCCACACTATCGCGGTGTTGGTTAAAACTTGCTCCAAGGTTAACGGTTTCCCTTTCTCCTAGCCCGCAAACAGAATCGCGCAACTTTTTCTAGGTTTCGAGAGGAAGTAGATGAGCCTCGAGGACAATGTGAATGGCTGGGGTCGATGAAGTCAACTGGGAGACGAGGCGTCTACTTTGGATTCCCCATCCTGCAGTGATGAGGCACCCCTCGTACCCGACCGACTCCAGAACGCACTTTGGCAAAACCATGTCTTGACGCATAGAGCATATTTACTAGGTCGCATAGTCAACCGCAAGCGATCCAGAGTGTCCACATCGTCAGTCCATTTTCTCGATGCCACATGGACGAAAGCATGGGTTGTGATTCAATGTAGCCTGTATGGTAGGCGGCGCTACGCAACCAACGTGGACCTCGCTCAGCAGCCGTTCCAGGTTCGCGACATGTTAGTCTGCCTGGCTAGCCTATCAACTGACCTGACTCTTCGAGGCCAGCTACGGCTGGTGATGAAAATGAGAGTTCGTCTTTGCAGCAATGAGACACTCGACAGAAATAATAAATCAGATTTCAGCGTTAACCAGCTGTTTGAGATCAAGGGCGAACCCTCTATTGTCGTGGTGTCTGAATCCGTTTCATTAATTACGACCTATCAGCGGTGCCAATTCATATTCACCGGAGAGGCTGGCCCATGGTTCGGATACCCGCACAGGGACAAGGGCAGGGTGACGAAATACCCCGGCCGGCCCAGCCAGCGCCATCGCACCTTTCCCATTGCGTGAAACTCACCGAACTTCTGCTTGGTATATCTCTGTTGCTCATCCGGTTCTCAGAGGCGGACGACGCCGCAGCGCACACGGTCCGGTGGATGGACATATTCTGCAAGCCTTCAACATGTAATTGTACGTGATAATGATATTGCCGTAACCAGTGCAGAGTATTCACCCTTGTGGCTGGCCTGTCAGACAAGGTGCCATCTCGCTACAGTATGCACAAATTTAGCTGCATGTCCGGCTGCAGCCTCCTTTTCCACGCAGAGCCGCTGTCATCGCAATGCGGTCCAACCTGAGATTCGGAACTCGATCGTAGCCGGATCTGGCCTACAAAAGCAATCAGGGGCTGCAGATGCGAATCGAGTGCCCAGATGTCCATCACTTCAAGTGGGTTTCCGTCAGTACGTACGCGATGCTCACGGTACCGAATCCTTTCTGTATTGTGCTCCACCGGCCCACTGCTGCAAACTCCATACTTTCCGACGTCCAGATCAGCCACGAACCAAGGCACAAGTGCTTCCCTGCGCATTGCATGCAGCTGACGGGCGGTCGGATGGCATAGTTTGGAGTGTTTGTAGCACGTCATGCACATCTTGAATCAGAGGGAAAGTAAGATTCCGAGGACAGTTTCGTCCCAGTGCTTGTAGTCCTATCGGATTTATGCGCTTGCTAGTGCCCTTTCCATTTCCGCTTACCGTTCAGGGTCATCCCAGAAGCCTCTCGATCGGAACACAGATAATGCACGTCGTCAGCTGAAAACAGGGTATTTGGTAGCGGATGTAATTAGGATCCTCACCGCGATGGTACATCGTAAATCGCGGACGTCTATAAGCTAGGTTTCGTGGTCCTGAACAAGAAAGAGAATAACACGAAGAGAGCAATTTCAATAGATGGCTACCATGTGATTGATCGCCTTTCGCCCCCATTATCCAGCTTGTACTAGCGGTAGCCCCAAACAGAGTCGGAACCCAAAATTACAAGAATAACTACCTACCGATGCCAGCGGTCGTCCAACACCGCCAGCTCAAGGTCACGTCGAATATACCCCTTAACTCTGCAGGCGGCATAGCCTAGACGGGAGTTACCGCCTCCATAATGCCATGACGATCAGTTACAAACCTCCAGAGTCCCGGGGAGGGAAAACAAAATGGCCATAACGCGGTGGCCGGCCCGTGCCTGTGATGTGCTTGATAGTAGTACAAAGATCTACGGCACTCTGCCCCGGACGATCGGTCAAACACGGGATAGGACTGACAAAGAACATCGGCATGCCGCTCACGGCTCAGATCTACTCCATGTAAGCTCCTGCTGAGCGCGGCTCGGAGAGGCTACCGGCTGACATGCCGTTGAGACTTCGGAAATTGTCGGTGGCCGCCTTATGCCATATATTTATTGAGCGGCAGAGAGCGTGCCTTGGTCCTAGTAGGACCTGCAGGAAATGAATTCTCATGTGCTCTAGATGTTGGTAGAACACGGGGGCTTCAAACTCAATGACCTAGCCATTTCATATCTGCATGGTGGTATTCCATCCTCGGGACTTTGAAGTGCTTGAATCGGAGGTATCACTATCATTTGGGCTACCTATTATTAGCTCTTGGCCATCGATGGTCCGGCACAGAATTGGTATATCGATACTCGTTAGAGAAGGACCTTCGGCAAGCCCCGATGTTAGACATGTTCCCGACCCAACAATATATGGCGAAGATGATTCTGGCTGGCATTTATCCTCTTGCACCAGCTACCAGTGGTGTAACGATAGTATAGAGGTGCCAACACGGGACTTTACATATATTAGGATTATGCGACAAGAGCCATGTAGCGATCGCTGTTGGACTATCCAGAAGTTGCGCATACTCCTGGCGTGAAAACTTTTTCCTATCCCCACAGGCCTAGATTCAGTGACAGTTGATATTGACGCTCCTTCCCTATTATTGTATCAGTAGCCTAATACACTAAGTCCTTGGGTTTGAGAAACCGGGATGCAATGACCTCGTGCCTTTCTTTCACATATCAAGCTTTGATCTCTGGTCGGAATTATACACCCAGTGACGCAGCGAACACGCACTGCCAGATTCGTGGATGTCTTAAGTTTTCAGGCAGTGTTTGGCTTGTTTCTGATTCTTATTTGATCTCTCAATCCAAATTCGGGTGAGCATGCTCAGTTCAATCGTAGGCGCCTTCGCTGCAAGTCACTAGAAGTTCATTTGAAAATGAGTTCACAAGTAAAAGAATTATATAGAACATATCGATAGTAATTTCACAATCATCCCATACACTGCAATGAATAGAAGTATGTCATTAAGTGATTTTAATTTCTCTATACTGTTGATGATCACGTGAAACATGTTGAATAAAAACATCTGGCCGTCAGTATATCACCCCAAATGCATGCAAACATATCTGTGACGTGGTGTGCTATCCCTCAATTTATCTAGATCAAATACGAGTCTGTCAATCAAATATCAAAGCAAGGACAGCTAGCCAACATTCGTCGTAGGTAGTCCCTTCCATCAAGCTAGCAGTATGTGCCTTGCTTCTGGTAGTGCTATAGTACTTACATGTGACCACTGCGAAGCGTCCAGTTTTTTGTATAGATGTACGCTTCTAAGTTCATAGCGGGATTCCATCCGAAGTACAAGATATGGATGGGCTCTACGTGTATTAAATGTAAGTTGGAGTGGTGTGTGGAGTAAATTCCTAGCTACGAGTATCAGTGTTTTCATACGGCGAGTGAGGATATATCCAGGCCTATCCTTGGTTCGCTAAGATGGGTGAGAACAATACAGAGACAAAGAGATGGAATATGTATCAACCATTATACATTCAGTTTTGGCACCTCAATGCTCAAAACTCACTCTCTAGGATAAACCCCGTTAGTCCCTAATGTTGTTTCTCAGAGCGTTTCTGACCCTGCGTACATATTAGATGATGGATCTCGGGATTAGATACTGGCCCCCAACTACTGGTAGGCTGTATACTGTACCCGGAAGAAACGGCGATTTTCATGTCAGCTAAACCGGAGGATACCTATCGTATACATAGACGTCTTACACATACCGACGACAGATAACCACCAAGAAAAGCTATGAGTGATACAGAGGGCTCGAGGCATCGCGCGAGTTACGATGGAATAGGATCCTGAGTACACATGGTACATCGCTACATGACAGCTTACTTGCTCCCAACAAGCATGGTTGGTTTTTCACTGTTTGCAACGCCGTGGACAGGTTCGCAGATCCTGACGAATGACTTACGTAGTCCAGGACTGCTGGGGAGTCACATCTTCTGTGTCAAAAGGCCTAATCGATTCTCGAGGAAATGAAAGGAGAAGGAGAGTGTATTTTGCACGAATTGCATGAACTTGAGATGATCGCAGCATCTGAGTTGAGACAAGAACGATCATGCAACCGCCTTTGAAGTGTACACGGAATAAATATTTAAGCATATCTGTTACGGCGTCGGACATTAAAGATCGACTTACCCTCCGTAGAAGCTGCAAGGGAGGACAATCACAATACATAGCAAGAAATCGGATGATCGGTTCCCGGCTTCCGTCCCCGAAGCTGCTTACTATTTGGGACGAACGATGCCATGCGTCCACATGTTGCTCACCACCTCGGAGCCTGGTTGTGAGGAACTTTTCAACCTGGGATCGTGGCCCGTTCGTAAGCATGTACATACATGGTATTGCTAATTCAGCACGGACGAAAGACCAGGAGAGCGAGTGCCACCCGGAGTATCAATGTATGGGGGATTCCGGTAGTTGCTTGGGTCAGTGCTCCCCTATACTACCTATCCCCAGCCTATTGAACCGCTTCCGGACCAATTTTATTTTTTCTTTTTGAGCCGCATTCCTCACGGACCAACGCTTTTCATTCCCTAGTCGACGCTGAGCCCATAGAATTGACTCGAATATTCGTGCCTGAAGCGGAAGGCGTTGCAGTTGGGATGAAAGGATCGAGGCCAGGGCTCCGGCTCTGGGTCGGGCACGAGGTCGTAGCGGTGAAATATCTCCGTAGGCGAGAGGCGCAACGAGAGCACGGGCAAATTATGGAGCTTGGCAGTTTCAGAATTCGACACCAAGTTTTCAAAAATGCAGCCTAAAATAGCAGGAGCCACACAAGTGGAGATCATGTGCGTTACGCTGCTTTCGTCCAAGTCGTCGGCATGAAACCCCACAGTATGTAAGATGGGCACGCCCCAATGCAGCGACTACCACCGTACAGTACGAGTATGTATGCATGCTGCGAATTACCACCATCGTTATAGCTGTGACTGGGTGAGAAAATTCGGTTTAGAGTTTAATGATATTATAGAGTCGGATATGAATGTTGATCTATCTTGCTCCACGGGCGTATTAGACTCGTAAAATTTAATATGCTGCATGTACGAAACACGTATTGACAATGGCCTGACGGTACTATGCCTTATTGTGTGCTCTGCTCCTTGGGGGTTGGTGTCTCGCGTCACGTTTGCGGTCGTGATGAACGGTAACCAGCAGCTGATGAAGCCTTGTGGCATGGCAACATGAGACCAACGCCGATGTTTTGTTTCAGCCCGCTAGTTCCGGGAAGCCTGGCAGCCTTGTGCAATGTTCGACGTTGGCTGAGCCGGGATGTTACGAGATGCGGCTCCTCTCATCTCAACATGAGACAAGCAGTCAATATAAAACCTGTGACTCTGACCACAACAATGCGACCTCGACGACGGGGCAACCGGTCCTCGGTACACCACGTGTGTCCGTGGAGAGCTTCATCCATGCCCAGATCGGATCGGGGAGATCTGGGGTTCGCTGTTGATGGAGTTTGCCAATGGAGTCGCTGAGCCATAACCACTCCCTGGCCAGTGCTATCGTCATCAAAACCTGGGTCTGCGGTCGTCAATTCATTGCGTGGTTCGGTTTGAGCCGCAGTGAGGGAGATTGCGCATGGTTATTTTTGGCATGCAATGTAATTATTGCCTTGTTCCTCTGGGAGCTGCCGAGCTCAAGATAGGAATGAAGTTCAGCGGCTCAGTTCTTGTGCTCCAAAAATGGATCTTGACAGCTGTACTGCTTCCGTTTTCGACAGCATTGCTCGCAGAGGGCGAAATATTTAACTTTTCTCGTCCGTTGTTTCCAAAACATCCAACGATGGTGTCATGGTACTGACCGTTTGTTTTGTGTTGTTTTGCAATGTTGTGCGTGGGCCTGTCAAGTGGTGTGGAATCGTCTGAGCCTATATCACACGGACGCCCTGTCATAACAAGCGTGTCGCGCGTGGGAAGGACACGAGAATGAGGCGACCTGGATCAAGCATCACACAGACCCTTAGTAGAACAGTGAGGTGGCACTCACAGACCTGTCGCCCAACGAGTCTTTTCGTGGCGCAAGCGCAAGGCTTACGTGTGTGTTATATGAATTCATATAGCTCTCGACTATATTCACTTTCTGTAAGGCTGGATTACTAGGCCTCAGAGGAAGCGAGCAGGTTGCCTGTCGGCTGCACAGATGGCCTATTCCAAGTTCTGATATGGGATAATGATATGTAGACGTGCGAGGTAAGGGACTATACGAATCCTGCCCCTAGATGACCCAAGGAGCAGGAAGTCCAAGCCAGAAATTCGACGGATTATCCCCTGGTGGTGGCGGGCGAGCACCTCAACCGACTGCACTTACACATGACAATACAAGGTTTGAAACCCCAAAGGAATAGCCGAGCATTAGAGAGCAACATAGTAATCTACAGCATAGCAATGATTTTCGTTCTTGGGAATATATGGGTATCCTCTGCGTGACCGGAATATACACCTTTAAGAGGACAGTGGGTTGGTAATGTGGAAATGGCTGAGGGTCGAGTGTCCACCTTGCTCCTGGAAGTACCTTTCACGATTCTGGACCTTACAGGGAAGTCGTAATTTCGCAAGTCTAGAATTGGTATACTCAGCCACCTGACAGTGTCTCGGGAGAAACCAAGCAGTTGTTTTTGCTATTGCCTAGTGAGTCAGTACTATACCAGACGGGCTGCCTCTCCATGAATCGGTCAAATGGTTCAAATGACCTCTTGGGTAGCACAGCACGCAGTTCTCCGCCGTTGGAGACCCTAGTTTTCACTAAATGAACAGAGATCCAAAGCAGATCCAACAAGCCGAAGCGGCGAATCCCCATGGCCGGTCAATCTGCAAGCCATGGCTCGGACCAGCAGGGCTCTACAGGTGCTGACCCACCCCGGAGGACAACGTGATTGGCGAACCGAAATTATCAGCTGCAGCAGCCAGGCTGGCTTGGGGCAATGTGATTCGCCGCGTTCGCGCTGGCGGCGATCTATTCTTAGAAAGAGTACCAACAATCCCCGTCCGCTTCGTTTCGCAAACACCAACCCACAGGGGGTGCAGCCACTCACAGGCCGCCTGCAAGCACTCGAGCGATGGGGCAGGCCGCCTTCTGTGAAGGCGAGCGCGCAACCGTCCATCCACACAACTGCCCGCCTGCGCACCTCTCGTCGAACCCGCTCGCGCACGCAAGCAAGGGGGAGGGGTGTCGGGGGGTGCCCAGGCCCTGTAGAAGCGCAGAGCGGCTGGCGATATAGGCAAGTCCATCACAAGCCAGCGCGGATTCGCAGGTGGACGCAGGGAAAAAAAGAATCGTCTTGCCAGGACTGAATGTCCGAAGCGAGGTAGGCATGTACAAGCACTACCTGGGCAGCGGTAGCCCGTAGCAGGCGGGTAGGTAATGTAGGGGAGGGAGGCCATGGAGTGACTGTAATGTAGCCATGTCTCTTCTCTAGACGCTCGCCGTTCCCAATCCACAGAGGTACCGTACCGTCCTACGACCCCTAGCCCGGGCCAAGGTAGCACTGCTAGCGCTCCAGGGCACAAGTGGGTACCGGCAGGTCTCTGACACAGCCATTGTCCGCGGTGGCTGTACCCCAGCTGTACCGGCTATTGTCGCAGAGGCTACCTAGCGGCATCCCATGCCATCCGTTGATGGGCATTGGCAGTCAATTGATTGACTGCTTGCTTGAGTGATTCAGTCCCAAACCACAGCAACTGGCGCGCCGCCCGCTTGCTGTCGCCGTCCCACAACCCGTCCATTCGCACCCCTTCCCTTGTTCGACACTCCCCCGATCCTTGAACACTTTCTCCAGGCTCCTTCGTCTTTTGTCAAGGCCCAACTGCTTCTTTCTCCCTCCCCTCAACATCGTACACATTCTTGCCCGGGTGTCCTGTCTCGCCAACCGCCGCACCGCCCTCTGCCTCCCGCAACCACTCAATTCTTCCCCGGCCTTGTATCTATTATGGGAATTTGCAGTCCAGAGTAGAGCGTGCTGACACCCAATGGCCGCTCGCCGATAGTTGTTACTTGGAAACGAGACACTCCTACCCGCCGACCCTTTCCAATTCACCTATACATTCCATTTTACGCTCATTCACTCTCTTTAAGTACCTCTTCTCTGCTTCGGTCGTGCCGAACCCTCCCGAGTTTCCCTAAAATAGACCAACAAATAGCTGCCACAACAGCACTCGTCACTTAACTAAACTGTCGTCACAAAGACACCCAAGAATAGCTGCGCAGTGTTGGCGCTGTAGGTGGTAGGAAGAAAGAACGGCCCCGTACTTTTACATCGCTGGTCTGGTCCTGTCACAGCGGAAGAGAAGGTTTCGAGGAGAGACGAGAGGATTCAGCAGCGCTGTCCACCTGCCAGGCTTTGACTGCCACCACACAACCAAACCACCTAGAGTCGTGGTTCCCTTTCCATTAATTAATTCGATTTCGGTCTACCGAGGTTACCAAGTTTCGCGAACGTTGAAGAAGACCGGACACTCCCAGTACCAGAAACTGGTGCGGTAGTCAACGGGGAAAGAGCAGGGGAAAGATAATCGAATATGCCGTCTGCAGCAGCTCGACGACTGTATGAGGACCAGCTACCCTCGTTCATGTCCATAATAGATTCAGAGGGAGATCACTTAGTCGACGGATCGGACGTCGTTACCATGGTAGATTCCAAGTTCTTGGAGATGGAGCCGACGTGCGCGCCGCATTACTCAGGTCCGAATCAGACATCGCAGCAACTACAGCAACATCTACATTCGTTGCCCTCGGATCCGTTGCACCGACACCATGACAGCACATCGACTCAGAACTCTGCAGAGTCGTCACCAACAACCACGCTTACCACAGACACGTCTTCACTGTCAGACCCATCGCCCTCCTCATCACCAGATTCACCTGTCAATCTGATTCCACTGAACAACTACCCAGGAACTTCCTTTGGCGGTTTGTCATCCACAATGAACACCCTCACGGTGAACGACTCTACCACCATCAATGATCACTTCCAGAGACCGATGACTTCCCCTTCCCCGAGAAGGCGCAACATGAAGGGTCTCTCGATACAGCCTCCGTTTGCAGCTTCGCTTTCCACCAGCTTGGTCTCTGAGCCCTCATCCCCGTCATTCATCAAGCCTCAGATTCCGACAATGAAGAGGAAGCCGAGCCAGTTGAGTCTGAAAACGGACGGTCACGGCCTAAACATCATACGCCCAAGCACAATTGAGGTCCCTCCATCACCAGCTATGCCGCCAATCTTGCAGCGACGGGCGCTTAAGCACTCGACCTCTTCGCCGCACATGCTTTCGGGCATGCAATCGGCCACCTTTGGCCCTGCTGGTGGCATGACGTTTCCCACTCTGTCTGAGCGGGGACAGTCTGGACTGTCCGAATTCCTTCGCCCATCAAGGATGGCTACCACAAGCAACAATCGTGCCTCCATTATTTTGGAAGAGGATTCGCCAATTAGGTCTCAGCAGGCCAGTTGCGCAGCCATGGACTTTGAGCCATTTCGTGACGAGAGCGAAGCCAACGAAGACCAAAAGTCACCTGGATATCCTGATGGACCAGTCGCCATCTACGAGGACAATGTCTATCTGTATTTGGAACCATCAGCGGAGGAGGCAGCAAAATTTGATGTTGTCATTAACGTCGCCCGCGAGGTGCTAAATCCCTTTGGGAAGTCTGACGCTCAGAAAGAATCTGCACCAGAGCCGATTCCCGAGTCACCCATTCCCGATACGGCTGTCACATCTGACAGCTTCTCTACTGCGTTCGAGTACCCGACGGACCGCCAAGAAACGCCCACCACTCCGAAAGCGGCGAATCCGTTGCGCGCGCCTGAGTATATCCACATGCCTTGGGATCACAATACGGACATTGCCACGGATCTCATGATGCTCTGTGAGACAATTGAGAAGCGAACCAAGGAAGGCAAGAAGGTCCTTGTGCATTGTCAGCAAGGTGCCAGCCGGTCCGCTAGTCTCATTATTGCCTATGGCCTGTACCAAAATCCAGGAATTAGTGTCAATGATGCTTATTATACGGCGCAAACCAAGAGCCGCTGGATCAGTCCCAACATGAAACTCATGTACTGTCTGCAGGATTTCCAGAAGGAAGTGGCTAAGCGGAAGATGCCTCGATCTGCTGCCATTGGCCCCCGTAGTGGGAGAAGCCCGACGAAGCACCGGCTCACCTTGTCTGCAGACGCGATCGACATCAAGCCGAAAGAACCTCTTTCCGCTCCGTTACCAGATGAGAGCCCCAAGGAAGCGGAAGCCAGAAGCCCCGAACGTAGCCCTCAGCATGCACGCGGCAAATCGACGCCAAACCTAGAAGCCATATCTCCCGGACCTTCATCAGCACCATCGAGCTTCTCATGGGGAGAAAAAGAGGAGAAGAAGGACTTGAGCAAATTTGGCGACGACCTTTTTCAACAATCACGCACGCAGCCTAGCTTGCTAGAGCCCGAGTCCGAGAGCACCTTCCCTCCACCCTCGTCGTCGTTCTTTAAGCCGCCTCCATCGCCTGGACTCAAACCGCCCAAGACTTCCCTTGGATTTGCACAACCGCCCAAGTTGGGCTGGAAGAACATACCCTCACTCGGCTTCCAGCCACCACCGTCGCCCGGTTTTGCGCCTCCACGGCCGCAGTTCAAGCCTCCCCCGTCTCCCGGGTTTGGAGCACACCGCTTTGGCAACGGCCCCTCGAGCCTCGGTTTCTCGAGCTTGAATTTTGGTAGTATGGATTCGCCCTTTGACCAACGAATGGAGGAGCCCACGGAAAACCCGGTCCAAATTACTCGGGCTCTCCCCGACGACGATGCTTTGATGTCGCCCAGGGCGGAGACCATGACAAACAATCCCTTACATGATTCCTTTGGGGAAATGGCGGGCATGAAGTTTGTTGAGGTACCGCCAACGCCGAGCGAGGGACTTTTCTCGCCCCGACAAACACTGTTCCCTAGAGATCCTTTTCAGCCATTTGGACGACCTCCTCAGGTTGAAGATCCGAGAAGCCCCCCGACGAAAGGGGAGACGCCCATCGTGAGATCGATTGATGAGCTGCTATAGCCAACAGTCAAGGACCTGGCTCCTACGAACATACGATATTTACGACCTACTACGATGTTACGCTCGAGAGCGTGACCTTGTATCTACTTCATCTATTGCTGGTGACCCGGCAGTACTTCTTATCAGAAGTATCTGATTACGCGGCATACAATGGCGTTTTCTCGCATTGGTTTTTTACTGGTGGCATTGGTCATCTTTGGAAATCGCTCGACTTGGGAACCACTTCGCATGAACTCATTCATCATCGGTGCGACTTCGTTGCAGTTTGTTTTCACACGATACCACTTGCCCGACATGACCTTGACTGGAGAATTCCAGCACACATCTTCTTTGTTATCACCTCACAACCTATACAGTCGTTGATAATATTCCCTTTGCATCCCACGTTCGGCATAGCACAGCACAATACGGCGAAAATCGGAATACCCCGGCAACGGATTGGCTCTGAGTTTACGTTGTTTGCCCGATCGCGGCACAGATGCACGATTCATTTGCAAGGACGAAAGGATCCATTTCAGGAAAGGAAACGGAAGGAAAGGAAAGGATTCCATGTTTTGTTTCTACTCGGGGCCCCTCCTTATCAGGACCCAAGATGTAATCTATGAAACAAAAGGAGCTGCGGCGGCAGGAGTTGAATTTGTTTGAGGAATCTGAAAGGGGGCACGTTCTGGCGTTATTGATGAAGGCCGGAATGAATGAACACTACCCCCTATTACTTGTTCTTTTGCGCGGCCCCAGGAGAGGATGGATGGAGAATGAAATGGCGGCTGTACATAATTTCAGAGGATGACTAGTCGAGACTGATATGAATGGAGACGGCGTCTGTTTCAACGCAGCGCCCGTTCTACATGATCCCACCTGAATCACCTCGTGCTTGTGAATTGTGAAGTTGTCCATCGATCTAATCAACAGGATATTGGGGATACATAAATTGACTTGAGCTGTTTCTGATATATTTTTACAACTATACACTGTTTGGTATCTATATTTATAAATTGGAAATCCTGAGCTTCAGTCATCTGAGACTGCTATTCTATATACGTCCAACCAGACACAGCGAGCACTCTATTTACTCTTGCTTTCCAACGCCTTCTTCTTGGCTTGTTCCTTGGCAGCCTTCTCCTGCCTTGCGATACCAGCCTCAACGCCAATACCACCAAACACTAGGCCAACACCCAAGACCTGCATCTGGCTGAGCTTGTGGCCAAAGGCGACCACGGAGAGAATCATGGTGAACATCTTCCGCGTGACTGTCACCGTCACGAGGAGGACCGAGGAGAAGGTCGATAGGGTATAGACTGCAAAGAATTTCTGGTCAGTCTCGTGGTTCCTCGAATCAAAACAACAGAGTGAAAACAAGAGGGAGCGTGAACTCACAAATAAATACCTGTCCCACGGCACCACATGCCGCGAAGCCTAGGACGTCGGCCCACACGCTCGGGTGCCGGGCCATGAAGCCCAACGCCTCGCTCAGTTCGCCCGAGCTGCCGGTGATGTCCATGCCCAGCCACTCGCCGATGCCCGTGTGCACGAGGTAGGGGCTCAGGACCAGGTAGGCGGCGGTGACGACGGTGCTCATGAGGTTGTTGGCGCACATCATCTGGGGGCCGCTGTAGGGGCGGAAGGCGGTGAAGATGTAGTCCTGGGTGCTGTTGGTCAGGCCGTCGAAGAGCAGGTTGATGCTCAGCAGGAGCATGCCCCAGGGCACGTTGCGCTCGTGGTCGGGCGTCGCGTGCTTCTTGCTCTTCTTGCCCGAGTGCAGCGTGAAGACGGCCACGCCCGCCGTCACCGCCGCCACCACCAGGTACTTGTACAGCGGGTAGCGCTTGCGGAACAGCGTGATGTGCAGGAACATGACGGGCAGGAGCTTGCACGACTTGGCCAGCAGGAAGGTGATGTAGTCGATGTGCGCGAGGCTGGCGTAGCCGAAGGGCGAGGCGAGCGACTGTGTCAGGGCGACGAGGACGAGCGGTGCCAGGATCTTCTGCGACGGGAAGATGGGCGGGATCGGGGAATTGCGCGGCGTGCTGAAGTAGAGGTATATGGCGCCCGTCGTGGCCGCGAAGAGCGACTGGATCGTGTTCAGGAAGACGGGGTACTTGAATACCTCCGTCTTTCCTTCCGGACCGTAGGGTGTCGTCGTGAGGCGCTCCTGCAGGAAGGCCCATGTAAGACTGGAGTAGTCCCTGTGTCAGCATATCGACCATGAGGAAAAGGGGGAGAGCTCGTGGGAGTGGGCATACAATGAGCCATAGATTCCAGCAACGGCAATTACGAGCTGTACGATGCCAGCTTCTTGCTTCTCGGTTTCCACTGGCGCAACCATGGACTTGCTGGCAGGCGCCGCGCCATTGGACTTGGCTGCTTCGGCCATGTTATAACTGGCAGTTCTCCTTGGAGCAGTGCCGTTTTGTCTCGTGACATACTCGGAAGAAGGCGTGCGCTCGACGGGTTTTGCTTGCTTTGTTCGCGCCATTGCAACGGTGCCGAGGGCGAGGCTGTTGCGTGTTTCCGCTATGCGCTAGCGAAGCTATCGGGGTGAATGGCAGAGGGCCAAAGTCGATCGGGCGTGTTCTATCACAGATTTGTGTCCAACAGGAAGATAAATTAGAAGGAGCGTTGAGGGTGGAAAATAAGACGAAAAAGAATGTTTAGCATCAGACAGCTAATGAACAGCAAATGGTGGTGGACACTCGACACATGGCCAAGGACCCTGAAATAATAAGCTTCAATCTGGCGCGCGCCGTTGATGACAGATTGGCGATTGACGGATGGCAGAATCCGCCGGAGGACGTGCCGAGTGCCCATTGAGGCAAGCACTAAAGCTAGGCGGTGACAGGGGCTGCATGTGCTGGGGTGGGGCCTGTATACTATTGATAGAAGACTGCAAGGCTGGCGGAGGCGGAAGTTGGTATATTTTCTCGACTTTACGCTTTTCTTTTACCTGGAACACATTATAATACCATTTGCTCTGGCGACAGTATCTCACGAGCATGAATTACAAACCCGCGGCAATGCAATCTGGCCGTCCCTGCACGTCTTCGCATCTGCAGCACAGGAGGTAGACATCATCACATCATCGGCCAGACATATATGAAACAGGGTATCAAGCGAACAAGAGATAATCACAAGCCGGAAGCGTAATGGGTTTTGTCGTGGACTATGCATTCTGTCATTCCTGATATTAATTGGCAGATGCCCCTCACATCTACGGTATCCCCTGAGAGACCGAGAATGGGCCTGCCTATAACAACTGACGCCACCATCTGGCCATAACAAAGTAGACGTCGTTCTTCGAGCTTCAACGTCCCACAAGAGAGTTGCTATGAGCAAACACGGTCGTGGATCCAAGGTACAAAGTCGATTATGGTAGAATTTGGTGCATGATCCGGGGAAAGAGCATTATCGTCTCGCTGGCTGACAGGCTGTGCAACCATTGGGTCTGGCAAGGCTCATGGCCGCCGCGAGTAAGAAGATACTAGAACAAGACATCGTCGGGTGTCATGTTGATAATGTCGATAAGAAACTTTGGGGAGCTGAGAGATAGAGTCATGTGCAGTAGAGGCACATATAACGAGATTGGGTCGTTTCTCGTCCAGGCAGTTACAAGATGGGAGCGAGTCGTCGTCAACGGTCAGATCTTCGAAGAGTGCGTCTCTCCTTTGTGGGAGGCGGCGGCTGCTCGATAAGAGATCCGTGGGTAGTAGGTTGTCATTGTCGGGGAGAGTGGTAATGATTAAAGAAAATTGTCAAGGGTAGTGAGAGAGAAAAAGAGCCTTGGAGGCTGCTGTTTGTTGAGAGACAGAAAAGTTCGTTGTCGTCACGTCGTGTCATAGAGACCTCACCCGAGGTCGGTAGCCTTGCGGCAGGTCAGATCTGGAGTGTCATCGCCAAATCCGACAAACATTAGGAAATATTCCTGACAGATGTACCAAAATCTACCGCGGCAGCACCGTCAAGGCGATGCGGGCCGAATCAAGCCGTGGCTTACTCTGCTGGCTGATTCTGACTGCGGCGCATCTTCTCGGCCTCGAGATTCTCGTACAGGAGGAAAAGAGCCGTCTCGTTTGCTTTGGCTGATCCCATAATGGTGAACATGCGCTCGCCAGTCTCGTCGTGAGGCGCCTATATTGCTTGTTAGCTCCGACCTCTCTACTTCGTAAAACCACCACATCGCTTACTTTGGCAATGGAGATGCGAGCGCCTGAAGTCTTCCGGATCTCAGTAATCTTGCTTCCTGCGCGGCCAATGATGCAACCGACCATATCCGCCGGGATGCTGATGTTCTGGGTCTGGATCTCCTCGCCGTTCTCATCGTGCGTTGGTGGCCCTTGACGATCCCGGTTGCCTGCGTCCGAGTCAGAGCGGCGATAAGGTCGCGAGGGAGCTCCGTTGCTGAAGTCGGCACCATTGCCGGTGCGCGTTACACGAGAGCTTCCATAATCGCCTCCCCTAGAATAGCCATATCCTCCCCCTACCCCGCCTGCAGCAGCAGGGCCAGGGCCAGCAGCAGGAGCACCACCACCACCACCACCACCAAGGGACCCCGCACCGCCAGGTTGAGCGCGGACGACAGGATTGTAGAGCACGGTGCCGGTGCCGCGCTGCCAATCATCTATCAGGCATTTGGAGATCTCCCACACGGCGCGCTGAATGCCCTCGGGTGTGCCCTGGACCTCGACGATGCGCTCTGTTGATTGCGGCAGCATTTCCTTCTGTGCGACCATGCGAACACCTGACGAATCTTGGATGTGCTTGATCTTGAGCCCTTGTCTGCCGATGATTGTGCCCATTTGGTTGTGCGAGATGAGGAGCCTGATAGCTAGAGATCATGGGTTAGCGACCGGGGCGGGATGAGCGAGAGAAAGAGGGAACGCAGGGTAGACCCCGGGGGGCGCAATGCGTACGATGTGTGCCATTGTTCTGAACAACTCCGCCCATGCCCATGGCGGGAGCGCCATCCAACAGAGCTTTGGCAACAATTGCGTAGGCTCTCGAGATAGCCTCGCAGCCACCAGTAATAGTCAAGACGCGATCGTGCACGCCTTGTACGACCTTGCTAACACCGGCCTTGACGCCCGTCTCGTCGCGCAGATCTGCAACATTCTTGCCGCCCTTGCCAATGATGACACCAGCTTCCTTGGAGGAGACAATGGCTCGGAGGGTCAGGTTTGCGACGGCGTACTCCTCGTCGGTCTTGGGGGCAGGCTGGCCGTCCGGGCCAAGACCGGCGTCGTCGTCAATGCTCAGGTTCGCGACAGCTTGATCGAGCTCGATCTCGCCGTTGGACGGAATATCCTGGGTCGCGGACATGGTGAGGCGGGGAGTGGGTAGAGAGGGAGCGGGTGTTGGAAGGTTGGAGTAGAAGAGAGGGGAGGGTTGCTAAGTTGCTTGTGGTTGCTGTCAGTTCATCAACGATGTTGTCGATCGCGGGGTGGTGGGTGTTTGGCGGGGCGAGGATTGAAGTGGGAAGAGTGAGAGAGGGATTGGAGGCGGCTTTGGCTTTGGTCTGCTTGGGCCCGGGAGTGGAGGGACGGAGGGACGGTTGGAAGTTGTTTTGACGTCTGTGTGGGTGGATTGGACTGTCACAGAATTGCGCCAGTAGCGAGACTGTTAGCCACTCAAGTATGTCAGTATGTATTATGACACACGGAAAAAGGCGACTTTTAGTATTTTCGGGTTGCTTGTGTTAGGCGATTGCGTTGGCGACCGTTATTCGACTTTCTGCACCACCTGCAATTCGACGGACCGACAATTAGTTGGCTCCGTGTTAAAATGCAACTATATTCCTCGGATCCTAGTCCAACTCTCAGCTTTTATTCCCTTCCAGTTTGCTAAGCGATGCGCCTACCTATAGCCAACAAAGGGCGGACAATGGGGGCGGGGCAGGGGGGCTAAATACCTATGTCAAGGTAATGTACATACATAGCTGGCTAACTTACATCTGCACCGTTGGTGAGCAGGCACATCTTCTAGAAGCGACCACCCAGTTAGTACCGTTACTCCTGGTCTTGACCTTTGGGGTCTCCCACCAGCGAAGCACAGCCGGTTAATTTGCAACGTCAGAGGTATTTGCTTATCGCATGTACTACCTAGCATAATGTAGCGCGAACTATGGAGAATGAATAGTCGCGGCTACACGGTACTTGACTAACTAGGACATTACCTCATGAGGTTGGCATCATGGACTTCCCCAGTGGGGATTGTTCGTTCTCGATTCGTCGTTTGTGTGCCTTCGAACGCGCTTGCGAATATAGAACGACGAGGACCCCGGCTCGAGCTCCATTCTCATGCTTGTCTGTCACACGAGGCATGTACCACTGTAGCTCTGGATCACCACTCGCAGCTGCGGAGCAGGTAGCCACGAGGGCCGATCGGTTGCCGCCATGGAAGGAGACATGCAGCAAGCAGCTTCAGGGACCCAGATATCCGGCAGGACTGCTCGGGGTACTGCATTCACCTCTTTGCTACATTGGTGAGCATGATCATCAGCATGAGCATGCGCATGGGCCTGAGGCCAGCATGGGAAGCAACACTGGGGCTGCAGAACTGGCATGTTAGTGTCGCCATAGGCGGTCAGAAGCTGCCGCCAGGAGGTCGAGCACGGGCGACTGTGCATAGAGCTCGTGTGGGCCTTTGGGGGCTCTGCATACCAATAACGGCCGGTCCTTTCCGTTTTCAGCCTTTCTTGTTTGCCGGTTGGTTGCGGTTCGTCAATTTGGCCCCAGCCCTCGATTATTCCAGAGTCGCGCGGGGTCGGCGCAAAAGTGTGCGACCATTTTGGAGTGCAATGCATGTATGTGACATCTCAGATGACAAGTTTGGACACGGGAGCTCACATTCGAGAAAGTCCCTTTATGACTGCTCAGTTGGGGCACAGCGGCAGCCCTGGCCCGACCCAATTCGGTGTAGGTACATAGCTCAGCTTCATGTATGAGGGGAGTGCATACAATGTACACAGAAAATATCCATATTGCATACAAAAGCCATATCCAACTCTCTTAAATGTTCAATAATGGGATTGCTACACTTGAACACAGCCCGTCTCACGCAATGGTTGCATTGTTAGAACCTAACTATTTCGCAAAAAGGACAATACTAGGATTTCGTACCCGAGTTTCCAAATATCAGCCGGGCCATGCGTATTGGAGATTGATATATCACGAATTGGGTGAATCTGGCGCGAGTCCCAATCAACTTTCCTCAGGTTAATCATATCATTGAAATCACCGTCTATGCTGCAAATAACCTCGTTGTTGTAAGACATTGTGTTTCGACATCACAAGTACTCAAGCTGTCGCCTTCAAATCACGAACCTGTACAAAGAGACAAAGCATAGGCACCATGTACCGAGAGTTCTCATTGGCTGACCCAACAAGTACTGTGACTGATAATGGGGTCCAGAAGAGTGGCCAAGAGCTCTATCCCGGGTGCATTTGAAGCATGCCTTCTTTCACAGCAGATTGGCTACCCCCGCGGGCATGTAAGCTGTTTTCTTCCCTCAAAGTCAGCATTAGAACCGCGATCCAAGTAGCGGCGTATTTTCTTTTTATTGATCGCGGCCGGCAGAAGATGCAGTGACCATGTTCAAGGGTTGGTGGCCGCCCATTTACAGGTGCAGTGTGCAATGTTCTCTAGCACTGGGAAGAGTCTCAACGGCCAAGCATATCTGCCTCGTCAGATTGAACCTGGTCGTCGAGGAAGAACTGCACTCCCGATTTGGCGGTTGAATATCTAAGGTAGATTTGAGCATCATGACAGGCCTTCTCATCATGCCAAACTTATCGTTGTCGGAGAGCACTCTCATGCTTGAGCCAGAACCTCTTGCAGGCTGTATGACCCCAATGCTCTACCCACCACTCCCCGAAACTGTCTTCCACATCAAGATCGATGCGGGCGAGGCGCTCGTCCCGTTTGAGACCGCAAATGACACAGGCTTTTGGAGCGCTTAGTACACCTTTGGCTGCCTGTATTTGTACGTTCTCTCGTAGATCTGGAATCTTGAGATGCTGTGTCGCATCCTTAATGGATTGGTTCGCGGTCGCTACCGAAGAACGCAGGCGGCCAATATGCTCTTTCCAGAGGTCCAGTATATCGGCTGCTTCTCGGTCTTCCCGGGCTGCCTGGGTTTTGTCCACACCAGCAAGCTTCATCCCCTTGCTTCCAGCTGCACTAATGGACATGCTTTGCGCCAAGAACTTATCTCGGTGCCAGCGTTGTTTACGACCGGCGATCACGCGTGCAGCCACGGTTGCGAGGAGTAAATAGCCTCGCAAGAAATCAATCGTTTTTGGATCCGACAGGATACGGTTCTTGGTGGAAAATGCTTGCCCTACGACGGGTTTGAACAATGAGGTGTTCGCCTCCCCAAGCAGTTGCGGGAAAATAGACAGGAGTATAGATGGTGGAGGAACGTTGATTGGGGGCGCTTTGCCGTCATCTGCTTGTGCTGAGGTCTCAGCTGGAGTCTCGACCGCGTCCCAAGCCCAAGTCGATACAGGATCGTCTACCGATTTGTGGCCAGCCTGTGGCTTGATGGATTCTACCTTCTTCGTGTCAAATGAATCCCAGTCTCCCCACTCATCGTTGGTCTCATCCTCCCGCTTTGTGATTGCAGGATCTTCCAGAAAATCTTCGAATCCTCCCCAGTCCTTGTCCATCTGGTTGCTGCCAGCAGAGTTATGATCAATGGTTGGCCATGCAGTGACAGGTGAAGTCTTGGGGTTGTCGTTCTGTTGTGAAGATTTTGGTTCCGTAGGTGTGTCCAACGCAAGTCCTGGAAAGGGATTTCGGTCCTGGAACGAAGGGGACCTTGGAGCTTGAGGATATGGGGACATTGGCTTGTTCAGCGTTAAACCAGAGAACATGTCAGCGGTATCCATCCTCTTAGCTGTCGTGGTGGGCCTGGCTGTCAGAGGCGGAGCGAAGAGATCGTCAGAGATGAGGTCCTTCGGCGCAACGTCGACGGGCGATACAGTTGTCTCGAAGTCCCCAAAATCGTCATCGTCATTATCCACATTCTGTCCGTCGAAATCGTCCGCGTCAAATAAGACGTTCGGATCGGGCTTTTGCGATTTGACGGTGGGCTTGGGGGGCTGCGAGGTCGATTGAGGTACACTTTTCTGCGTTTGATCGAAAGACTGGCGCATCCAAGGTGGTGTCCGCACTTCATCGGGCAGTGCGTTAGCACCGGGAAGGCTGATTAGACTGTTCGTCATCAACTCTATGGTTGGTGCCCGTAATATTCTTGTCCGTTGAATAGCTGGGTTCTGAGGCGGCGGTTTCGCGAACGATGGGGCGGGTAGAGTAGTCGTCAGTATCTGGGAGTTTGGCTTCGATGCCGGTTCTGCAGTCTCAAAATCGCCCCATCCGTCCTCCTCCTCGTCGTCGAATGCGTTCTTTGAGGCGCCGCCACTGCCTTGGCCACCTGCAAAGTCCCCCCATGCATCATTGGTGCTCGATTCAAGTGAAGGCCATGGCTGAATATTCTGATTGTTCGTATTCTGAGAGGCAGAACCCAGAAAAGAGAACGGATCGGTCGAAGAGGGCGCAGCCTGGGTCGAAGTTGTATTGCTCGGCTGGCCTTGGCGCGGACGTTGCGTCGGGGGGCTATCGAACGCAGCGAAGAGATCGGCCGACATGATGATCTCCCTTATGCCGCTAGCATGATCGAGAACGGCGGCGTCGGTGAAGATGTGATCGAACTGTCTATCGATACCGGTTACTCGGTCGGGCAATACGCAAGAGCTAGGCGATAGGTACAGCGAAAGGGGCCCTTTCTAGACTCGAGCTTTCGTTGTTGATCCGATATAGAAGATACGACTACGTTATCTCCGAAGCTTCCTGAGCTGAAAACATGCGAGGGTCAGTGGGGCGATGACAAGCTTTGTGGGGCTTGAACTAAGCTTAGGAGCGGGAGGCATCCTGGGGTTGGCATGAAGTATGCCTTGTAAATATACCATAGAAGCGATATAAAAAAATTCACTACTCGAAACAAATCATACGTGCATGTGGTATTTAGAGGGCTCTCATTATGTGCGCAAGTTATTAGCAGGTGTCCATACACATCTTTTTGAGGACTTTGCAATGGAGGATCCCTATATTGTGGAATATCGGGTTTTTGTGGTATAAGTGGGTGGCACTTTTCCCCTTATAAGAGAACCTTGGTTTTCTAAAGTGTTGTTTTCTCATACGGCGGATGGAGGACATTGAAGCCTATTCTTAGTAGGCTAAGATGGGCGAGAATGAAACTGGAATAATTAGTGGCATCGTCAACTTAATTGTCCTAGTTTTAGACAGGGTATTCGGATTATATTCGCAGCATCCGGTCAGCGGCCACCAAATTAACATGTCCTATTCAAAGCAGAGTGCATGGAACAATATATATGATACTATAACAGTCTAGAAGTGGAAACACGCAGAGCAACTTCAACGACCGACGACCCCAAACACAGTCAACAATGGCGGCTGCTTCTTTCTATCTGATGCAGGTCCAAGCCGGCCTCACTTCGACGTGCAGTGGGCTACGCAAGATTTGGTTATGCCGGCCACCCAGCGCGAACAGCCACGATGCTTCCACCCTTTCGTTCATCAATTATCTGAAGAGCGCAGAGAATGCAATCATAGTATGAAGAGGAAACCACCAAGATGGCTGGCATCGTCACGAGAGCATCTAAGAAAGTTAGGCAGGTCTCGGTGAGCAGGAAAACTTGGAACAATGATAGGAGCATATTGCCTGGGTTGATGTGGAGGCACGATAAACCTCCGATCGAGGCACGTGGTGAAGCTAAGCAGCTCCTGAATCTCTGCCAGGAGGCGACCTAGGCTATCTCGTTCATGCCGCCCGAAGACCGCTGCACAGATATATCCTTTGACCTGCACATGCCTTTCGTGTGACGAAAATCAGCCACAAGAGGCTGGACAGCCTTTCGTAGAGAAGGAATTGTCTTAAGGATATTTTGAGGCCCGGGATCTCCAGCTGGCGGCGAGTTAGCATTCCGCTACACCAAGTAATAACAGGAATCTGGAGACAGTTCGCGTCTACGTACTAATGGCCTCATTGGTTTACCTCAATCCGCTCTACAGAGTGAACATTGGCTAATACCGTATGGTCTGTTCCAACGGCACTTTCTACGGCTGCCAATTGGATGGTTTTCGAGAGTGTTGTCTCTGGGACCCGTGCGAACACCGAATGGCCGCCAGACAGATCGAGCACATTTACTAACACAATTTCCCTCTCCGCGTCGTCCACTTCCAACGCAGCATGGATTTTAGAATCGACTACGCCGACCATCCCGGCGACATCCTGTCATTATCGCGAACCAACCACAAGTTAGAAACCCAGAACTTGGCAACCTCGTGTATTTTACGGATTCATAGGAGCACCTTCGATCAATAATGAAGTCATACCTTACAATCGGATACCACCACGATGTTGATGGCACATTAGGTGTGCCAGCCCCAAGAAGTACAAGAGCCGTGACGAGCAACACTGTATCGACTGCATTGCCCAGCGCGGCGAGTGCCAGGCTTGTCAGTATAAGCTTGATACATGGGCTTTTTTGAATCCAAATAACATGAAGAGCCTGGCAGTGTTAGATGTAATTGTTTAATTTAGGTCCAAGATGCGCAACTTGCTCGTCAGTGAGCACTTCCTGGTGGTGAAGAGCGTGGGCTGTAACAGACCCATCTGCATTCACTCCATGGTTGCGATAGAATCAAAACGAATTGTAGATCATCCAGGCGGCAGAGGAAGCACTGTAAAGTATTTGGGTCCAAGCTACCTCTGTGCAGGAGTTCCGTGTCTGGTCACGTGATACCCCGATTTCTGACCACAAGTCACAAGGATCACCCGCGTCATGGCTCTATGTCGGGCAACAAGAGCAACGCATAACGTAGGAAGGTCAGCCATGGCTTTTATGAAACAGAAGGTTTGCACCACAATGCTCGCGATGGACAATCTCAAGAGCGCACAATATGTGGTTCTATCGAGAGCCCGACGGGCTTACTGCGTCTATCATATCAAATGCTAGGGTCAAACGTTATTGAGGTAAGAGGTTTAAGAGGTACAAGGTATAATATATTGAAATTACACGCTCAGTAAGGCATATACGACCATACCCTCTAGAAAACTCGGGATCCCGTCCGCTCTCCTCTGATAAGCTAGAGAGGGCCAAATTAGTAGTTAGATCGGTGACGACCAACGAATCCTTGGTGTTGTATAGTTTTTTTTTTTTTTTTTTTTTTTTTTTGGTTAATTTTTAGCCGTTTTTTTTTTTTTTTAGGCTCTAGACTAATGTAGTTTATAAATATGCGTTACAAGCTGAGTGTTGACGACTTACGCCTGAGTTTCATACCGTTCCGGCATTTTGAGCTCCACTCACAATCACCCAGGTCCTAGGGCCACCGAATCCTCATCTCCAAGACTAGCCAAGCTGCCTCCAATGGCTATCTTCCCCCTCAACCCCCAAGTCTGTCCAGACGTACTGCGCTCGAGAGAAATCGCTTTAGGCTACACTACATAGATGCTAACGATAAAGCCTGCTATCGGACTTAACGACAGCCCATTAAGGGCTGTTGGCTAGCGCTCCATTCCAAATGAAACCCCGATAGTCTGGGGCTGGCATTAAGTAAGCGTTACGAATATACCACAAAAACGTTCAATACCACTACATAAATCAAATCATACATACATATAGTATTATAAGGGCTTTATAATGTGCGAAAATTCTTAATAAGTGTCACGGTCTGGAGCTAAATCCGGTTAATCCAGCCACGATACCAGCCACGTCACGTATGTGGCTTAGCTAGCGCAGCTACACCTATTTAGATAGATCCTCAAGCTAGAGGAGCAGTTGACTTCTGCTCTCTAGCTTATAGTTTTTTCATTAATATTACCCATATTGTAAGGTCAACTTGCTAAGCCTCCCCTAACCCGTAACAATAAGCGCCCTTACACTATTCTTTTAAGAGATTTATAACGAATGATCCTTATATTATCTAATATTAGTTTTTAATAATATACGCCTGTGGTACTCTTTTTCTTGTCACGGATCACGCTTTATTCAGGATTAAGGCGGAATGTATGGGTGATAATTTGATTAAAAAAGCAGACGAAGAAAGAGGAAGCTTTAGGAGCTTCCCAGCTGTTTTATATGGGTGTAGGCCCGTGCGGCCTAAGGCCGCGTCGGCCCCGCTAAACCCCTCCATCAACTAACGCACAAACCACCTCCTTTCACGGGGCAGCCCGTGACATGACTTAGCAATGTAGGTCGTATCAAATACTTATACATGTGCTTCGTCGAGCCGAATGCCATCTCCATGCGCTGCAGCAGAATGGGACACACCTCTAACACGCTCTAAGTAGTTATAAAACGCCTTACGCCTCTCCTTTGCTGCTTGGAAATGTTTCGTTTCAATTTCAATGGTATCCTTGTTTCCCGGGCGGTGCTTTTCGCGTATGGCCAAAGCCTTCGCTGTATTAAGAGCTAACGCCTCTCAGTTAGAGACACATTGTTTAAGTCAACAGCAAGTAAAGAAAACCTACCATGTCTTATCTCTCTTCCATTCCAGAAGGCCTGCCGGGGGTCCCCTTCGTTGCTTTTTCCAACATGAGCCTGGCCATCCGGTCTGAAATCGTCATTGACATCCTCCATTATCCAATCTCGTGTCGATCTGCTCACAAAAAAATCGGGGATTCGCGCAAGATACTTGTTCCAGACTCTCTTACATGAGCTTGCATCCATCGCATAGTAAATGGGAATCTGGATGCGCGAGGCGATGGCTTCATCAATCTTGCCGACCTGATTTGTAGTCTTCTTAAATGTCAGTTGACACAGCCAGAGAGCCATGATACTTGGGACAACAAACCATAAAAAGTACACCCGAGAAGTATTCCATTGTCCGAAGGAATACTGACAAACATTAACACTGTTGTATTCCACCATGATCCCCATCGACCTACCAGACACCATTGCATTTTTCTCCGTTGAAGCCATGGCCCTTCGTTCGAAGAAAACATCTGCCTCGTCGAGGAGGATAACAGCAGACCAGCGTTCAGCATGTTTGAACCATTCGACTAACAGCGCTTCCATCCCGGAATTGTCAATTCCAAGATCAGCTGCTGTTAGATGAATCAGTGGCCTCCTTAGATAGTCTGCAACGCATTCTAAAATTCAATTAGAGAATGATTCTCCGAGCAGAATGAAGTCATTTACCTGCAGTATACGTCTTTCCAGTTCCCGGTGGTCCTGCCTAGGTAAGCGGGAATCAAGGTTAAATAGGATTAATACTAGGAACTTGCCATGCAGAAGAAATATGTGACCTTCGCCTTTTCCGTCCACATCATCCAGCTGTGGGTTTGGAAAGGTTTCCCCTTCCTTGCCCTCTTGCCTCTTCAGCATGCTCAAGATGATGCCTATATCTTCAGGTGGCAGAACAAGGCGTTTCTCAATATCGCTTGGTTCCGATTCCCATTGTACATCTTCAAGATATTCGATATCAAGAACAACTACATTACATGTTAGTGAATGTGGCAAAAGGCACTTGGTCTCGTACCCCATTCTTTGTGCCCTAGCGCAAAGGCCATGATGTCGCGCGGAAATAGTGAGTAATAATCTTCTTGAAGATCCTTCGGTGCTTCTTTCATGGGGTCGACATCATCCAGATCCAACCAACGTGATTGATAGTCTTTATCTGGTGGTGGGAACCAGGGGTGGTACATGTCTTCGCTACCACCTTCGATTGAAATTCGAAATGCGGTGTTTGGAGCGGCGGACACTTTGGTGTGATGAGTGGTGGAGTAATAGCCTATCGGGTCAACAACCACAAACCCTTGAAACTAGTTCTGCATTAGATTACGCTGTAGAACCAAATCCGGCTCCACGGTTGAGAAATACCTTCTTAGTCGTCTTGCTCAAGGTAATCCCGTCGAATTTCATGTATCTTGGACCATTTCGTAGTATGTCCCAGTATTTCTTTCCATTCCTCGTAAGTTCGTCTTGGACAACATTTGCGTCAGGTTGATTTTCGCAAGGGAACACCGCCAACATTTCTATTCGCATCGATCCAGCAAACTCTCGTATTTCGAAAACGCGTTTCTGACGCCTTAATCGGCCCTGGCAGTATCGCAAATACCACACGGTAATTTGAAGAGCCGCATATCGTTTTTCCTTGATTTCATGGTCGAAAAAATAGCGAGACTCAACAACCACAAATCTCGTAGATCTGTTGTCAACCGTGGCATAGACTGGTTGACCAGGTTTGAATAAAAGCCATAAGTGCTTGTAGGTTGCCAATCCACTCTTTTGCCTCATTCTCTCAGCTTGTATGTCGTTCCACTTTTCCTTTTTGGTTTCAATCATGCGGAACATTTCATCGATCATGACCTGCACGGGTTTTCCCTTTTCTGCGTCTTCTGCGTCTTCCGTTGGCTCCAGGCTCTTTTCTTCAGAATGGGGTTCTTTGCTGATGTTTGGGTCTGTGAGCTCATCGTAATAGTGCCATAGAATCTTGAATGGGTAATGAATCCAGATGGTACCTAGGAGACTTTGGCTGGGATAGTAGTCGCAGATTCGTCTCAATGCTTCCTGGCATTTCCAGTTATTGATACATATTACTGCATTTCTTTGTCTGATAATGTCCCAGTTTCCATCGATGTCAATATGTCTTTTTTCCTCCCGTCGTTGACGAGCTTCCGCTCGGGTCTCACTGGAGGGAATTTTGCTGTTAGGATTAGACCTAATTTTCTTCTTCATAACACTGACATCCTCCCAGTATTCTATACCGTTTAGCTCGGAGATGGGTTCAACATGATTTCGAACCTTGAATGGTTGATTTTGGTAGAATATGTGATCCGGCTCGTCCTTTTCCATCAGTCGGAACCTGAACATGATTTCATCCTTATGGCGGCCTTGATTCTCGTCATCGTTCTCAAGTGTCTGTGCTGACCACGCATCGTCTGCCGGCTGTAGCTTTGTAATCGTGTTTGGCTTGTCTTCTAGGGCCCTTATTTCGGGAGTGTCGACGCTATGTGATTGCTGAGAGACTGGATAGGGAGATCTGGGTCTAGATTCTGGGCTTGATGTGTTTTGCCGACGCAAATTCTTAAAGGGTGCCATGACTTCAGGGGATGTGATGGCTGACATGTTGAGGTATTATGAGAGATCCAATCTCTTCTGGAGTTATCAAGAATAGTCTAAGTGATGGACAGGACTATTAGTTGACATCTACTCAGTTAGAATGCTTTGAGGGGATGTCACAACGCTTTTGTATTAAGGCTCTGTCTTTGTTTCTTACTTATCTTCTTTACAAGTCGCCTACGAGGCAGTATGCCTTGAGTCTCCATATTTGGCTTTTGAGGCTATGCAACGACGTTTTGGAGGCTTTTTTTTCTTTTTTCTTTTGCAATAAGGCTGCCCCTCATACTGTTATATAGGACAGGTGATGAGGCTTTGCAACCAGGCTGTGCCAGCAGGCTTTGCAACCAGGCTGTGCCAGCATGCTTTGCAACCAGGCTGTGCCAGCAGGCTATGTAATAAGGCTTTATGATAAGGCATTATTGCAAAGCCTGGCTGCATTAATCTGTTATTTGCGTATATGTAGGTTAAATAAAGGAAAAAGTATTATAATTGTCCCGGACTGACGCTGCCAGCTGGCAGCCTGGAGTATTTAATTGGAGCTGGGAGCTTAACTCCAGCTCTTCAGCTTTTGTAATTTACACACTCCATGGGGGACCTTAAAGCATAGCCTGTTTGACCTCCTCGAACCGTGACAATAATATTATTCAAAACGTACGATATACCTTACTTATTACTATTTATTAGGGTGTCAACTCAGCCACAGTTTGAACGTACCACCTACCTACATTTCAAGGTTTTGGCCTAGGCCTAATATATTTAGGCTACATTTCGCTGTAGGGACGTATCAACTGTAATGCTAAAATACGCCCTTGAAATACCAGTAATATACTGTATAGTTCACACCGAGATCTTTGCATATGGATAATCGCTTTTTTATCCATCTCCGCGCAATGCTCGAAAATATCTAGAGCCTCGCACAAGACGGACCCAATAAGTCTATAAAGCAATTTCTCGAGGTTTTTAATTTAAACGACGCCGTAGTATTAAATATACCAACGGAACAGATGATTAGTACTTTTTTGGTATTAAGATTTTGCATCTCGAATTTAGGTTACTATCAAAGTATATAGAAGTCGTGGGCTTCGGTTTCTAATAGATTGAAACATTTGATTACCAACTCTTCAAATTTCACTTCCGCTTACTTAAATATCCCCCCTGCGGATTGATTGTGATAATTAACTAGCTTAAATCCCACAGTGAGCAAGTGGTAATCTAGTGGTCACTCGCAGAGACCTATGGAAGCAGACAATTCACCATTTTACTTCCGTAAAATTTCCTTTTCACAATCAGTCTGTTGAACCTTCTGCCGTGCTGACGAAATGCCGTACCACGCAATCATGATAAGAATTGTGAAAGGCACTGATACGGCAATAAATACCCAAAACATTGGTGATATCACGAGGCTGCGATCCGAATCGTCAAAACTGAATAGATTCATGCCAAACACTGTCTAGGTGAATTAAACCCATATCAGCCACAATCTTCTCGGATCCCGCAACGCAATTGTTTGGCGGTACTTACTGCTATAAAGCTGAGAGGGAGGAAGACCAGAGATATGAAAGTAATGATTTGTATTGAAGATCCTTTGACCGCCGAGTCATGTGCCAGAGTCAGCATGCCTCGTTCAAGGTTGAGTGCCGTAAGTTGGCTTCGGTTGTGTAAGTCTATTTCAAGCTACCAAAGTGGAAATCGGTGTCAGACAATTGTAATCGAGAATTGGGCTGCAACATGTGGGTGCTTACGAGTCGTAAAATACAGTCCACTCTCTTCTGGAGGAAGTGAGCACAGCGAAGGTAGTCCTTGACATGTATTTGGAATATTTCTAGCTGATTGGCAGTCCTCATCGCTTCATCAGTATCCACCCGACCATTCCTGATCATTGATGTGTTGAATGTGTCCAGGTGACTGATTGTGCACATGATAGCTTCTAATCGTGGGGGTAAGGTCAAAATCTGGTCATGGATAT
This sequence comes from Seiridium unicorne, assembly GCA_039778275.1. Taxonomy (NCBI): domain Eukaryota; kingdom Fungi; phylum Ascomycota; class Sordariomycetes; order Amphisphaeriales; family Sporocadaceae; genus Seiridium; species Seiridium unicorne. The sequence goes on from JARVKF010000394.1 coordinate 242,699, forward strand.
GCTGCACGCGTTGAAGCAATCCGCCACTTGCACCATCCGAAGTTGGACTCTTCATATCGTATGTAAAAGCTTTGTCTGCCTATTATTGATTAGCGGCACATCTGGACCATGGGTTAGATGGAATTGCAGCACAATTTGATCAACTTCAGTTCCTAGATGTCTCATAAAGAATCTCCAGCCGTAAGTGAAACGGGCGATTATGAATAGATGAATAAAGCACCAGTGGCGGCATTTAAAGAAATCATGCTCGATCTCTTTACGTAGCGAGTCTTGTAAATCCGAGCACGGCCGAGGCTGCAAAAGTATACACGTGCTATTCGCTGAAGACAAGTCATGCCGAAGAAAGACTACCATGTGACGAATTGCCCATGGCGATGATGTAGCTCCTGGGACATACTCGGCATATACAATAGAATAATGTATATCTAAGAGTATGCTCAGTGCAAGCCGACGAGAACGAAGCGGGGGAACGTTTGTATATACATACCAAAACATGATTCTGATTGCTTTCGTATTATCAAGCTTCCTAAACCAGCCTCTGATGTTCTGGGGGGGCTGCCTAGAGCTAGTAGTGTTTCGGAGAAATCAATGCTGATGTTGTAAAAATCTGCAATGGCTTCAAAGCACTTGGCTGTAATTGGCAAAGAGCGAAGCGAACTCTGGGCGCATATCGTGCTAACAATATTAATAAATTTCCAAGTTGGCATCGCACTGGTTAACCACGAACATAAGCCTGAAGGAAGGCGGCTGACTTTCTTCAAGATGTTTTATAATTGCTTCCCCTGAATGAAAGATTTTGTTATCAAATTCAGGGGGGCATGACCGGATGCACCTGCCCAAAGTGGTAGTGGAAGACCTTAGTAGCACGTCTTCAATCGACACTTTTATCTGATCGTCCGATATACAGAAGATAGCAGAGGTTTCGCTGTATAGTTTTTGTTCGTAGCTTCGCGTAAAAGGGATGCATGGTCTCTTAGACAGGAACATGATAGTTTCAATCCTGTCCCTCGGCTATCAGGATAGAGAAATGGCGGGGGAGGCTCTAATGCTGGAAAGAGTAGGAGAGAAATAAAGAGAGAGAGAAAGAGGGATACTACTCGAGATCACTGGTCATCGTTTGAACCCCGGGCAGAAAGATTTCGTATCCTAATAGGCTTGTATCAAACCAATTACAGGCAGCTAAGCCGTCAAGACGGCTCACCGGGTTCTTTGCCTGACGCATTTTCTCCAATCTCAATCTCGTCTTGCATGGTTGTTGGGGTAAAAAAAAGAATGCCACCTCCAGCGCTGTGATGTGGGTTTTTCTTGCCTGTTGTCCCACCTGATTGGTTATCACATCAACCTTGCATACATTTAATTCCCTTGTTCACCCACACCCCCCCTCCTTTGCCCCGCGTGCAACCTTTGAGGTGGCCAACCACCCTCACAATCGTGTCTCTCGTTTCTAGAACCCTTAAACCTCCATCACAGCATAAAACCTAATACTGAGTCCCTCACATGAAGTGTCTACACCCGTTCATTTTCGGTGATTGAACTGTTGTCATCAGTATTTTCATGTAGCCTCTGGATCCGAGCTATGCCACGGACTCACTCAATCTCTGCCTATAGATTACGCTTGGTTAATTGTATCGTCATAATATACATCATGGGGGAAGTTACCTGACTGAGGCACCTGTGAGGGGTTTTGAACGTGTACCGTTGGTTCACATGCTGTAAATCCATGTCAGATCTAAAAAGACGTAGATTCCCCAAAGACACCCGTAGAAGATATTCTTACACGTATGTTGTAATCAAGTCCTTCTCCAAACAAACTGTTGAGAAGTTTTTGGAGCCTGGCCTCCGAGATATACGGTGAGACCCCCGGCCCAATTTCATTTTGTTGCGGGTTCTCCATAGTGGTAGTCAAGTGTGCTATCTGGACTGTGGTTCAAGAATAAGGTACAACATCAGATGGTGGGTTTGTCTGGGATGTTGGAGTTCTTTTGGCATGCAACTTTCGAAACAATACAGGAGTCAATCACTTCCTGTCAAAAGGCCAGCCAGGCATCGGCCGGGCGTATGCCGGGCGTAAGCTTGGGCATCAGCCAGACATAAGTCGGGTGCAAGAGCTCCACTCTCAGAGCAACTCCAGGGTAGTTACGGCCGAGTAGAAAGTTCCTCCACTTTTTGCGTCGATCGATAAGTCCTCGAGTCCCGTCATTTTGAATTCACCTTGCAGTCAACCTTGTCCATGCGGGTGTCGGTTCCTTAGGTAAGTCAGGCCACGTGTGTCCAATATACCAGGACCACAAAAAGGAGCTTGATCTTGCCCGATATCTACTATATCGACTCGTTAAGATCTGTTATATTGACTTACGCGGTACAAAACAGGAATGACATCCGTGTAATTCAATTGTTGTTTAGTTCTTTCAGCGACCAAAATGTACACAAGACGATGCAGAGTAGTGTCATATGCTTCTTTCTAAGAAGTATTGATACATATCTGCAGTCACTCATTACTAAGAGTCTGACTCGTGCTAATGTTTCCTGTCAGAATAAGGACTCCAGCCACCTGATTATCAGGCTTCACAGCTACTACATATAGAGTAGCTATGTCCCTTTGCCTTTGGCACCCTTCTTATACTCAATTAATCACTCAATTCATCCCATAACCTTCGTTCCATCTCGATATTTTTTCTAAGAGGCTAGTATATATAGGTTGATTACCAGACAACCAATCTAAGTTCGCCGATCACATTACGTGCCTCCCATTTGATCTACTAAGGTAATTGCTAGCCCATATACCTGACCACGCTAAAAGGGAAACAACTAACAGTGTTTGAACTCCTTTCGCATAGCAGAGTATTGTCTCACTTAAAGCGCCTATTGAAAAGTGGGGCCAAAGTGTACATTCAGCTGCTCAATGCGATTGAAAGGTGATCCATACGATCGTCGAGGCGCCTATTTGCCATAGTGTCACAGTCGCCATCCTCCAGAATGTCTCACCCTCCACTCCCAAGACCGCCAAGCAGAGACATTCTTGACAAGTATAATGCTTTGCTCGAGGCCAAAATGTTTCTCAAAGGAACTCCAAAGAAGTTCATAACCCGCGTGTGTCTGGAAGAGTTCTGGACAGCGAAACGCATCCAAAGTTTCTTCAACGACCTCAACCTACAGCTAAACGAAGATGCAGCAAATATCATCAAGCAGGAGCTCCTTCAAATATTATCCACTCTCATCAAAATCAGATTCATGAAATGGCAGGCATTCATTGATCACTTCTCCATCAGAAGCCTTTCAGCACCGGATTTACAAATGGCAGAGCTCCCTCTTAAGGATATTGCGCTGGCACATGTGCTCCCTTTCCTGCACATAGATCTAGGATTGCTATTCCTTGAGCACCAGCATATCTTTATGCCCATAGAAATCCATGAAGGCTTACATGAATCCTACGACGGCGAACGCAGGCTGCCAATCATCGAAAAAGGACAACCTCGTGGCGAGGGTTCATATGGGACAGTATATGATGTCGAATTCCCTCCAGGTGCTATATTTTCAAAAGATGAAAAGCAGTTTCCGACGAACAAGGTGTGTCCAGGTTGAAGCTCTAGAATTGAACACACTAACATGGTTAGAATTCCATACTTGCCTGCAAGAAATTTGCCTCTCATATAGATTACCGCCGGGAGTTAGCAGTCCTCAGTTTTCTCAGCGAAAATCTCACACAGCATAAGCACGTAGTTGATCATATTGCTGCAGTAAGCGTCGGGCTCGACCTACGAATTTTCTTTCCTCGAGCGGAAATGGATTTGAGCTATTTTCTGAGGGAGAAGCCCCTTCAAAAGTCCAGCGTCGACAATCTCCTAGAGCAAAGTCAGAGTATTACGGATGCATTAGCTTTCCTTCATGGTGAGCTTCGGTCGCATCCCAACCTGAATCAGGGCGGCCACTCCAGCATTGGAGTATGCTGCCACATGGACATTAAGCCAGGTAACATATTAGTGTTCGAAGGTGCGCAACAGCCTGTTGGTACCTGGATGATCGCTGATTTTGGGATCTCCAAGGTGAGGAATCCAATGAACAACACGGTCCGAACTGCCACATTACAACACCCTGGACCATACCAGGCTCCTGAAGTTGGTGTCAGCGATTCTGAAGTGGGTCCATCGGGTGATGTCTGGTCACTAGGTTGTGTTTTGTTCGAGGTAATTGTGTTTGGTTGTGAAGGTTTCGAGGCTGTGCTGAAGATGGACGATCAGCGGGCCCTCAATCAGGACGGCACAGAATATAAGAACGACTATTATTACCGAGACGGCAAGCTCAATCCACATGTGAAAGCGTGGCTTGAATCATTCGAGAAACTCGCAGGAAACCAATCGCAGGTTAGGAAAGACTTACGAGCGACGATCGATTCCATGCTTTCCGTTGATAGGGACAGTCGCCCGAACTCCAAGGTTACCATGAACAAGATCGGGGAAATACGAGGGCGTCACACCATAACCTTGAAACAGTGGTCGGCCGCTGACTTTGAGTCTCGGGATGAGACGGTCAAGGTCAAAAGCGATCATGTACGCAAAACCTCAGAAGCCGCGCATCTCGAAATTCCCAAGATTGGCTCCAACAAAACGTCTCCGAGACCGACAATCAAAGGCCAAGCACCAACATATTTGCAGAGTTGGCGTACTGTAACAAGCCAATCTAAGATCAATTCTGCTGATGTAGATAAGTTGCAAAGGTGGTGGTCTGGCCGGACCAGCAATGTACTCTGCGTAAAAGAGGAGATCCTTTGCGGGCTGTCGACCGCGGCCATTGGTATCGTCGCGACCTCACACCAACAAGAAATTCCGACACTGACCTTCTCCTGTGGAAAAGACTTGGTTCCAATGCTTGGAAACAGCCCGTCTTTGACGGGTTTGATCGTCTCTTTGGTGGAGCAAATAGCCACGATACGCGCTAGCCAAGGGAGCTTGTCTGGAGACAACGAAAAGACTCCCGTACGGCAAGAAGATAAGCCAAACACGATCCTCAAGGCTTTACAGCTCCACGTGGAGCAACTCAATTGTCCACTCCTCGTGGTCTTGACTGGCCTGCAAAGTCTGTCTGACCTCACGTCACAAGACAGTCTGACCCATCTCCAATCTCTATTCTCCCTAAAGTGTTCGAACAACATGCCAATGAAGTTCTTTCTAACATCATCAAAGCGGATCTCCTTTCTTAAGAAATCCGAATTCTTAGAAAACGAGACATCGCCACAAAGTGTTGCCAACCCAATGCCCGTACACGAGGTTTTGCGGAATCAAAGATTTAATATATAAATACGTAAGACCTGATAGCTGTCACGGGCTGCCCTGTGAAAGAAGGTGGTCTGTGCGTCAGTTGATGGAGGTAGGGACTAGCTTTAGCGCGTCGGTGAGGTCATCTTTCAAGGCAGTGGCATCTTTTGGCGCGTCTTTTTGCGCCGGAGATCGGTCATGCACATGGTCTTCCTACTGGAGCTATTTGTGTTGGAAAAGCTTTCATGACTGATGACTCCATGTCTCTACCAATTGTGTATTCCTGCCTTTTATTTCTTGCTCAATCCCAATGTTTCCTTACACCACATTCGTACCCCCAACCATAGATTTTAGACACGGCAATTAGTCTTGCTTGTCCTGAAGCCACATTGCGATCCCGCCCTGCAAGTCACCATGGCGCCTCCAACAGGGCCATTGAACTTGGATGTGGAAGCCATATCCGGCATTTGCGGGTAAGCCAAAGTTGCCCATCCCAATCCTTTAGCATTGTTTTCCCACACTATGCTGTAAGTTTTGCAGCCACTAACATCTGACTTCCCCATAGCTCCATATCGATAGCAGCATGGATTGTCGTCTTCAGCCCGCAGATTCTCGAAAACTTTCGCCGCAGCTCCGCCGACGGCCTTTCGCTCCAATTCATCATTGTGTGGCTACTGGGCGATGTTTTCAACATATTGGGGGCTGTGTTCCAGGGCGTCTTGCCTACAATGCTCATTCTCGCCATCTACTATACCATCGCCGACGTCGTATTGCTGGGCCAATGCTTCTACTATAAGGGTTTCACGTGGAAGGACGAGGTTGTGCCGCCGCCGAAGAAGAAGAAGAGCCCCACGGTCGTAGCAACAGGAGAGCCGCACGAGAGGACAGGTTTGCTCAATGGTTCCAATCCCCTCGCTCAAGAAAGGGAGAGAAGAGACAGTAATCAGAGCTGGAGTCATCTATCTCCTGCTGTACCAATGCTCTCTGAGCAGCCCGCCACGCCCCTTCCGCCGTCAACAACGCTTCAGGTTGCCTTCCGAAACGCCGTGGCTGTTTTGATGGTCTGTGTTGCTGGCGTCGCCGGTTGGTATCTGAGTCGCCGCTATTCGGGAAACAGGTCTTCCCAACCCGCCGATGACAATCTACCTCAGTTCGATGTCTTGGGCCAGGTATTCGGATGGCTCTGCGCCGTCCTATATCTAGGCTCCCGCCTTCCTCAAATACTTCTCAACTGGCGTCGCAAGTCAGTGGAAGGAGTTTCCATGCTGTTTTTCTTATTTGCCTGTCTAGGTAATTTGACATATGTTCTGTCAATCTTCGCCTACGAGCCTACATGTACCAAACCGAATCACTGCCGCGAGGGTGAGGCGGGCAGGATTTATGGGAGATATATTCTAGTCAATCTGTCGTGGTTGGCTGGCAGCTTTGGTACGCTACTTTTGGATCTGGGCATATTCGCCCAATTCTTCATATACAGCACAGAGGAGGCAATTTCTGGCGACGAAGAAGAAGGTTTCGAAGATGAGGAAAGCGACATTGGCGAAGATCGCTGGGATCAGCGTCCAGTACTGGAGCGTTTGGGTTCTGGTTCTGCTTAGACATACCACAGATAAAAGTCTTCTCTGCTGGGAAATTGGCTACGGTTTTAAAAATGGGATGGGGAAAAACAAATTTAGTCTGGTGTGTCAACAAAAATTGGATGGGACAAAATGGGTTTGCATCTCGAAGGCCGGCGTTCAGCGATTTGGATTATTTTGGCCTCGTTCTGCATCTGAAGACTTTTAGCCTTTGTCGGGAAGGTGAGGCTATATTTGGCCGTCAGAGTTTTTCACTATAGCGTTTCAGCAATGAAAACATCGATGATTGAGTTTCTGAGACAAGGCCTACGCTTTCGTTGTCCCATTATCCAGTGCGCTCGTAGTTGGATCCCAGGTACACGGCGCATACTCATCCAATTCTAGCTTTTGCATATCTCCCTCATCCAGCTCAAAGTCAAAGACCTGAGCATTCTCCTGGATGCGCGAAGCCGTGACACTTTTGGGCAGCGGGATGTATCCCTTCTGCAGGCTCCATCTGACCAACACTTGTGCGGCTGTCTTGTTGTGCTTCTTCGAGAGGTCCTGCAAAACTTCCTCGCTCCACCTCTCGCCTCTGACCAAAGGACAATAGGCCTGGACGGCAACACCGTTCTCCTTCGCCCAGCCCACAATGTCCCGTCTCGGAAGCCACGGATGGATCTCCCATTGCCCGACACTCACAACACCTCCCTTGCCAGGACCGCCACGTTCCGACGCCAGTTCCGTGATGTGCTGGTTGAGCTCCTGGAGGTGATGTAGGCCGTAGTTGCTCACTCCAATGCTCCGCACTTTGCCCTCTTCCACGGATTCTACGAGGGCTTTCCAGGCCTCTTTTCGCACGGCAGAGCCTCCGTATGGCGCGTGCAGGAGCATGAGGTCTACGTAGTCCAGACCAGTTTCCTGGAGGGTGTTGACAACCGTCGCCTTGGCGGATTCGTATGACATTCCTACGGTGGAGGTAAGCAAATAGACAGGCAGTAAATTATGTGTGGTCAACATGGGCCGGGATCATGCATCAAGATAGTCTGACCTTTTGTTCTCACTTTCGATGTAAAGAAGACTTCGGATCTCGGGATCGTGGAGGCTAGAGAGCGAATGGCACTACCACATGGCGCCTCATTGCGGTACGCGGCAGCTGAATCGATATGCCGATAGCCCACATTGAGTGCCTCCTTCACGCAACGTTCGGCCTCGTCTGCAGGGCTGCGCGCTGCGGTGTCAGCCAGCTTTCGGGACGTGCTTGATGAGGTCTACGGGGTACGTCGTTAGCTACGCCACTCACACTTGGTAAACCTACCCTAGTCAGCATGAGTGCCTCATGTGTGAAAAGAAGGGGGGATCTGTACTTACACCGAACCCCAGAAGGGGCATGTCGTGCCCGCCGGCGAGCTTGACTTTCGACTGGAGGGTCAAGTCAGACATCTTTCTTGTGATGCGTCTCAGTTGGCCTGCAACTACTCTCTGCATGTAGAAAGCTGCGAGATGTTCTGTGCCTCGAGGTTTGGTTTGGAATGCAAAAGTGACAGTGATAGGACGCAAGAATTCATGCCAGCAATAGACTGCGATGAGAGGGGTGTATACATTGTAGATAAGCGCCGGGCGCATCCCGCATCGTCGTTTGCTTGAGTGTTCGGCCCACAAAGGGTCCCCACCTTTTTCCGCATTGGACTTTGGCTATGGTGGCAGCGACCAGTTCGTCAAGGTCTCGATGATAGTATTCAGTTATCGCCTTTCTAATTATGTTGACGAGTTCATTTGGACTGAAAGCGAATATCTATACTTAGTATATTTAGAAGTTTTTAATTTATATAGGAAATACTTCTATGGAGAATGCGCCTTTTCACATTCCGACATCTCACAGTTTCCAACATGCGGAGAAACCCCGACTTGTGCAAACAGCATATGATTCCCCAAGGTGATCTCTCATTCATCGCTGTCACTGATGCAAGACACGTCGGAAAGTTGTGCAAGGGAAATACCTTCTGTAAATTTGGAAGCACTCCCACTTCTCTTGAAGTTGGTTTCAAGTTTCTTGATCTATCATCAATAGGAACGTGGCAAGCTGATCTAATAACATGGAACTGTCCCAAACTCTCTAGGATGATCATAGGAGTTATATTGTATCCCAAGGATGTCCAGATGGATCGCTTCTACCTTGTAATACTCTGAAGATTTTATACAAAAGCTGCCAGCAAATAAAAGTCTCCCATAGTCGTTCACATCCAGGAGAAATGCTCCTGCAGTTGCGAAAGGCCTGCTGCCTTACCAATGCTAATGGATTTTCATTAAATCCAGACTATTTACTATTCAGATCTCTTCCGTAGATGTGAAACTCTAATTGACGTCAACACATCATACAATCTTTCGCCTTCGGAGCTCGTGTTCTTTGACTCCCTCTATTCCGGGCTATATCCCCCCTGGCAACAACCAATTTACATATCAATTCAGCAAAGCTAGACTTCTGATGAAAGCCAGAGGCTGGAAGATGCGGCTATATTTCTAATCAGAGAATCAGAATTCAAAGATGTTATTCTATGTTTAATAAGATTTACCATAGTAGAATACTGGTCTGCATAGAATTTCGGGTTTACTTTTGGCGTTCCAGATTGAGCAATAGTCAGCTCGTGAGGTCCCACAAGAGGGGTAACCACCGTCATAACTTGCGCCTTGCTTAACTTCAACATCTTGTAACATCATTACACACAGTCAGATATTTGTCACATTATACGACCCTCTGTGAAGTTTCGTAGCGATGGATATCACCAAGGAGTCTTTTGTGCTAGAAGCCGAACCGGGCACGGATATCTGGAAGAAGCCACCGACCACCAATGTCTGGAATGGTAAGGTTTCTCAATATTCCGGAAACTGGCCGCAAAGCACGGCACGAGCTGATATGATCAAGCTCCCATCACCCGCGTATCTTCAGGTTTCTTGAAGAAGTTCCAGTCCGCTAGAGTGACTTTCTGGGGACCATGGACTGAGCGTTACGATCAAGCTGGGCTTCTCTTGGTGCTGAAGCATTCCAAGTCTCCAGAACCGGCCAAGTGGATAAAGACCGGGCTGGAGTTTTACAACGGTAAACCTCATCTCAGTACGGTGGGATGTGATCGATGGGCTGATTGGAGCATCTTGCCTCTGGCCGAGGAGGATCCCAAGAAAGGGGTGACGCTGGAGGTTGTTCGCGAATCGGACGAGCACGGAAAGAGTGCCTGGGTGTATCATATAGTTCTGGATAATGACGGCAACGTGAAGGACAGGTACCCACTGAGGGAGATCGGTTGGATATTTGCGGACGAGGATGAGCAGGAAGGGGAGGAGTGGGTATTGGACGTCAGCCCTCTAGTCGCGAGACCGGAGAGAAATGCCAAAGAGGTGCTGAAAGTTGACTTCAAGGAGTTTGAGGTCGAATGGCTACCCTGAAGTGCGACTGATATGTAGCAGTGTGTTGAAATGTTCGTCGGCCTGTATTTAAGATAATTGGAAGAATACCTACTAGCCAGATATGCTATTGATCGACCAAATGTACGATATAAGCAGATGCTTGCTGGCAGACCTGAAGCGCCCGAGAATAATTATACGATAGCACGACATCACAGCTGGAAGAATTGGTGGAGATTCATTTAAAATTAGTACAGGAGAAGAATATGGTGTCTAACCTACCTACTGTAGGTGCTACAGACAAACGGGCCGACAACTGTGATGTGCAGGTGCTCGCCCCGCCGCCTCTCATTGTACCATCACCTAGTTCGTGGGGGATCGTCCTAATGCTATTCACCCTCACTTTTAATTCTCTCATGTTCATTAGTATATTTCGAGACTCATCATGGACCCACTGCCTTTGGAGCTGCAACATCTGATTTGTTCATTTCTTGACCCGGAAGATATTTGCGATTTCCGACTAGTCTGCAAAGCGTTCAGCGACATTGGCGCAAACTTCATTTTCCAGGAACTTACAGTCCACCTACACGCAGATGATTTACATCAACTCAGGCACGTTGCAGAACGGTATCCGAAATGCGTACGCGCTATTATCTACAGATGCGATACCCTTCGTGACGATGTATCTTTTGAGAACTTGGAAGGGTATCACCAGGACCTGATGCGGGTCTCTTATCGGAAGAGGCGAGTTGGTCTTACAAGTGACCTCTCGTTTCTATACACAGAGTATACAAAGGCTTTGGAGATTCACAAGAGAATGGTCGACAGCCGAGATGATTTCCGGTGCTTTGCTGAGGTTTTCGCAAAGCTACTGAATCTGCGGCATATCACAATTACAAGCGACTCATGCTTCTTCGAGGCCTCGTCGTTACCGGTTGGAAGGAACCCTTTTGACCATATTTCATCCGAGTTTCTCGGAGAACATCATCCCAAAGGATGTCGCAATATCGACGTAGTGCTGTCAGCGCTACAAACTGCAGCCACTGAACTGGATACGCTTCGTGCCGGCCACATCCATTGGTATTTCATCGAACGTAACTTGGAGTTGCTACAACAGCCTCCAGTATCACTCACGCGGCTGAAACATCTGGAACTAGTTTTCGAGGGTGGTACTAAAGCAGGTGAGGAGAGCCGGACCTGCCATCCAACCATGAAGTCAGGGATTTTACGCAGGTTTCTGAGTAGCCTCACACATCTCGAGGTCTTGAACCTGGATTTTGGCTGGGGTCCTATGGGGGACACTTACCATGCATCTATTGACGATGTCATAGCTGCTAATCATACATGGCAGCGTCTCCATAGTCTAGCCTTAAGGGTATTGGAAGATGGACGACAAGACTTCATGGCTGTCCTGAACCGTCACAAAGACACCCTCAAGGAGATTTGTCTCATGGATGTCAAGCTTAACACCATGTCTTTACCGGAGCTTCTGGCGCAGATCAGGTGTAATTTAAAGCTGGATTATGCCTGTATCTGTGGATTCATCACTGGAAAGGCTGATGCAGAAGGAAACCAAGTCTGGGAGATTAGGACGCATGACAGGAATAAAAGATGGCACCGAATCAGCAACTACTGCTGTCGTGGCAGTGGATCACCCATGGAGGGTGTTTGTCCACTGTCGAAAGAATGGAAAAAGAGCTCGTTCAAATCGAGGGACAAGATCAAGTACGATTCTATTGATGAATGGGAGACGCGGTTCACCGAGTCTCCATCGGAGATCTAGTTGTAAAACGTCGTTGAGAAGTTGGTATTTCATCCCTGTCGGATGTGTGTTTTGGCTGTGGTATTTGCAATGTTAACAAGGGAGATAATATGGAGTAACAAGAGTGAAAGAGGCATACAGTACTAGTTTCATCTAGTAGCTTCCCCCTAATCTATCAAATGATCTGCTTTCCTACTGTAAAGTGCACTAATCAAGTAATATGACACCTAATCGGTAAAAACTGAAATAGAGGGTCTTTTGCCATATGCACACAAACCCCGGAGTCCATTACAGCCCATCGTTATAGTGGCCATGAAAATGCTACATAAAGAGTTGGGATTCGCAGGTTTCCTGTCTTTTGGTGACTGGCTCATGATTGTCAAGGGCTTATCACAGGCATTCTCCCTAATGGATACATGTAGGTTGGTAATGGGGAGCTGGCAGCCGACCCCACCTGCGGCTAGTACCAGCGATTAGATATTGGGGTCCGCTCGCCACGAAGCCCCAAGCGAGACAGCTTAAGACGAGCTGATTCCCACGACACATTCGCCGTCCACGACAGTAGACTCGATGCAGAAGACGAACTAGCTTCTCGACTCTCCAAACGTTCTTTTTCGGCCTCACTACCCCGGAGAATAACCCGCAATGGCCGCTCCCGACACCTCCAACCTGACCTCTTCCACTCAGGTCTTCGAGACCTTCACGTTGCCCCAGATCCGCGCAATCCACAAGTCCCTCCATGTCCAGATCGACGAGAAGGCCGCGCGCCTGCGCACCCAGGTGGGCAACAGCTACCGCGAGCTTCTGGGCACCGCCGACACCATCGTGCAGATGCGCACGGATATGAGCGATGCCCAAAACGTGCTGGGACGCATGGGCGGGAAGTGCGGGCGGACAATCGTGGATAGCAAAGTCACAGGTCTGAGCAAGTTCCGCGGGAGGGCAGATATCGAGTCGGAGATGAGCCAGGCCGCGAGGGTCAAGCTGCTGGAGGCATGCGCGCTCGCTGTTGGCCGGCTGCTCAGGGGAGGGAAGGAGGGCAAGGGCGAGAGGTTGGTCCTCGCTGCCAAGGTGCTGGTGCTGATACGGCTGCTCATCGCGAGCTTTGGCAATGTGAGCACGGTGACTAGCGGCTTACGAGAGGCAGTCGAGACAGCGAAAAAGAATCAACGAAGCTTGAAGAACAAGCTGCTCCGGGGCATTGCCAAGATACTCGATAAGGTTACCAGCGATATCCAACAAGGCGACATCCTCAAGGCCCTCTGTGCCTACAGTCTCGCAGAAAGCTCTGGGGCTAGGGATGTCCTGCGCCACTTCTTGAACGTACGGGCAGAGGCTATGGTCTTGGAGTTTGATGTTGAAGAGCACGACCGGGACAAGAGTGCAGAAAATGTGCTACATGGGCTTGATCTTTACACAAGAACACTGTTGGATGTGCAAGCCCTAGTTCCATCGAAACTTTCCGACGCACTTGCCGCATTGAAAAAGAAACCCCTTCTGGCCGACGAATCACTCAAAGCACTGGAAGGGCTCCGGCTAGACATATGCGAGAGATGGTGTGGGGACGATATTCAGTACTTCACTCCCTTCATACGACATAACGATTTGGACGGGAAGCAAGCTAGATCTATGCTTACTAGCTGGGCCGAGAGGGGTGGCGAGACGCTGCTGGAAGGACTCAGCAAGACTCTAGGGCAGATGTCTGAGTTCAAGACCATTGTAGACTTGCGAACCAAAGTTCTACAGCACTGGATCAGAGACGGAGGAAAGGCTCGAGGATTTGACCCCTCTGAAATGCTGGATGGCCTACGCGATGCAATTAACACAAGACTCCTGAGCGTCTTGGATTTGAAGGTTTCGAAACTCCGTCTGATAGCTTCTGAGGTTGCTGCCACTCTCGAAACTTGGCCGACTGAAACATCCGGCTCTCATCAGAGTTTATGGGACGAGGAGATGCTTGATATGGATGTGAGCAACGGAGCACAGCACATCACACATGAGGTGCTTTCTCGTCTGCATGGCAGGAATGATGCTACTTCCCGAGCTATTTCGAGTTATGAATCATGGTATCATCTCATCGACGATGTGGGAGAGATTGTCCAACAGCTTCGGCGTCAGCGCTGGGACAACGATGTTGATGAAATCGAGGATGAGGAGACCATCGAGGTTCGACAGACGCTCCTGAGCAAAGAAGATCCGCAGAAAATTGACGACCAACTCAACAAGACTCTCGGTAAAGCCTACCGTGATTTGGACGAGCAATTGGGCAAGCTCTGGCAAGCACGCGAGAACGGCACAAATAATGGCGAAATCGCTATGTACTTGCTCCGAATAATACGGAGCGTACGCAGCCAACTACCCAAATTGGACAGTACTAAGTCTTTCGGCCTAGAAAGTGTTTCTTCGTTGCAGAAGACAGTGGCTGTATTCGTCTCCGTCGAGCCTCTTGAGCAGTTCACAAGCAACAGCTTGACAAGGAAGCGGATCATTGGTCGAGTCCTATGGGAAGGTGAGCCTGCGTTGCCCTCGCAGCCGTCGCCGGGTGTTTTCAGACTACTACGTGATCTAGTCACCTCCATGGGTGACGCTGGCCTTGATCTTTGGAGTCCAGCTGCCTTGTCCATACTCAAGCTGGCCTTCAGTGCTCGGCTGAGTGATGCTTGGCGAACGAAGCTCAACGAACAAGCGGAACCTCCAAAAGACGAAACTGATTCCAAGACGGCTGGTAGTGAGGAAACACTAGGAGTCGAGAATGAGGAAACACCAGAAGCTGAGAATAGTAAAGCGGCCAATGGGACCGAACAACCTAAAGTCGAGGAATCAAACCATAAGCAGGATCTGCTAGTCCAGTGGCTATATGACATTCTACTACTGCAAATTGGTCTTAGCACTACTGCAGGATCAAATGAGAATCTCACAAAGCTGGCAGAGGAGGTCTTTAAAAGGACCGGGCTTTCAAGTGAAGCCAAGGAACAAATGGCGAAATCATCACATGAATACTGGAAGAGAACCAGCCTGCTGTTCGGGCTTCTTGCATAATACTCCTGGTAGATTAGGACACCGTCGCACGCGCCAAATAGATATCGTTATACACGCTCTGTATGTGAACAGTGTTCATAGCTTATGTCGCTTCTGTCCACTTGCGATCTTTGCGAACTCAGCCTGCGGCACACCACTCAGGAACCTCCCCAGTCCAGCAAATGCCTCGTTGGTGTTCTGGATATCTAGAATGTCCTTCTCTGGCTTTCGAATCAATGCTTTGATCCCCGTCAAGCTGTCACCGATCAAATGCTCGCCAAGCCTGTCATCAATTTCCTTCAAAACCAATGCCCTGAACTTGGCGTCCTCGTCCTTCGTACAGTCAAAGATCTTGTTCACGAATCCAGTCTGCAATAACTCGTCACTCGGGATGCGCTTGCTCATGATGAGCGCCTCGTTGGCTTTGCTGATACCCAGCCGCTGCACCAACGCCCTGGACGAGCCTCCCTCGGCGACGAGGCCAATGGATGAGAAAGGGGTCAGGAGGAATGTGTGCGGCGTGCAGTAGATGAAGTCGGCAAACGATATGAGAGCGGCGGACAAGCCGATCACAGGCCCGTTCAATCCCACCACTAAGATCTTGGGGTGCGTGTAGAAGGCCTGCGTCGCGTTCAGGTTGTTTGCCACGAACATGCGCAGCCACTCTAAGTACGGGTCTGAGTCTGCCGAGACGCTCTTGCCAAAGGACACGTCGGCGCCGCTGTCGTTCGTGTCAGCAACTCATGATTTTCCACGGATTCAAGGTGGCAGGGGATCGGTGAGGCGGAGGGGAACTACGCACGCTGAGAAGAACCGGCCTTTCCCGGTCAGCAGTGTGATGTAGACTTCATCGTGGGTCGCGATCTCCCGCAGGATTTGAGACAGCTCAAAGTATTGTGGCCCGCTTAGTGCGTTGAGCTTCTTCTCGTTCGTGATGGTCACGATGGCCACTCGGCCCGTGTACTCGACTTGGAACGCTGCTGAGGGCATGCTGGTGATCTGACGGGTGAGACAGCGCGAAAACAGACAATAAGTTACAAGTATTGGCAGATGCAATTTAGTTCTTGATATTGAATCGTGTAACAAAGCTCTAGTATTCGAATATGCCACGGCAATAGCGAATCTTTAGCACCTGCATACAATGTAGCTTACGTTGAAGTGCCTCGGCTTCTCCACACGAAGTGGGGGGAGCTTCCCGCTAATGGACCGGGGATCTCTACCCCACGATCCCCAGACGGAGGACTGAGCGCTTCGAATGATGGCGGCGTTGGTTAAATCACCCGTTACACTGACCAGGGGGTTTACAGCACTCTTGCAGCTTGAACATAAGTCTCACGAGATGTGATGGCCCTGAAATGTCTAACACCCTGGTACTATTCATGGCCGAGGTTCTCACACTGAAGGCTTTCCAGCCAGTGGGCATGCGGCGGGGGTCGTATCTTATTGCACTATTTCAAAGAATGGCTGGTAACATGTAAGAGGGCAATGGCGAATTTGACAACGAAGCAAGGGATCTATCTAGATCTTTAATATCTTCAGTTCTGATTGAATATGTCGGACTCGAAATATGTATGAATTAAATCAAGAACTGCGAGACGGCAGTTGGACAAAGGTCGCACAAAGTCAGTCCAAATTCAAATGGGTTCATAGTTCATCACAACAGTGTTGAAAAGGTTCGAATTCGATGTCCAACCCAGCTAACGTCAAGTTTCTGTTGAGATACTATCCTATATTCTATCGCTGGATATAGACGCGGTAATACTTGAATCTCGGTTTACCCTCCACCTCCTCCAGCACCATATTTCCGGCCCACGAAACGCTTTGCTTCTCGCCAGTCTTTAGATCATAGTCCAAGTCGCCGAAGAGCATGTACTCCTTCTGGCCCTGTTTACTAGATCCAAATGTGCTCTCAAAGACCTTCTGAGGCTGGTGCTTCCGCGCTGCGACCTTCTCCCACATCTTCACACGCAGTTTTCGGATCTCTGAAATCAAAAGTCAGAACAAGGTCCGTTCGATGTTTCTGATTTCCAGAAGATAAGAGATGGCTGCCACGATAGTACTCACCATCAATGCCCCTGACGGTGTCCGGGCCCATCACTAGAACCGCGTCCGGCAGAAAATATGCCGCCCATTCCTCGTTCTTATTCGGATCGTCGGATACCTTGTAGAATTCTGATATGAAGGACCGCATCCTGTCATCGGCAGCGGTGCTGCTGGGGAAGATCGGGTCATAGCCGGAAGACGTCATTATTGCGCCGGCAAGGTTCACTTCGCAGTGCTTCCAAACAACAGATAGTCACTTCAACAACTGATTGGGAGATGTCAGCTATAGTTGTATGAATCTGGCGGCTCTCCTGCTTGTCAGAACTGTTTGTGTGATGATGATGTTGATGAGGAGTAATTAGTGTACTGTAGTGATTAACGATGTGGGTTCCGCTGTTGAGCGGAGCCCACTCATAAGTGTATCAGCCCCGCGACTCTGGCTCATTCATATCACTAATGTTGGATCATCAGTTTTGTTCGCGAGGCACGTATACAGGCATCCAGCGGCATTAGGGTGGTGAACACGCAAACACTGAAGCTCTTAGCTGCTAGACATCTGTGTATCAAGTATCTAACATAGTCCCTGTATGCGGAAAGAGTGGTCAGAGGTTCGCAGATAGATGGATGGATGGATAGACACCCTCCCCTGCTTGCTCGGGACGTCAGAACTTGTATAAAACACGAGGACAGCGGTTCGTGAACGTCAATCAGACTCCTCAACCAATTATCGAGTCGTGCCTGTAAGGTTTCAATTCGCGATGTGGTAGATAAGCTGAGATTGCATGGGATTGTCCTCGACGATGCGAGAGTGATGCAGCTAAGGTTGCCCAAACCAATCAGACATGGAAATCCAAAACACACAAGAGCGATCCCTAGCATTGAACACCGCGGCCGCATCCTGCCTAAGCGAGAAGTGCTGGACGAGGGGTTCGGGTCTTTTTCTCGTCGTGCACTACATGTCCCGCCTTTCAAACGATCAAAGCTCATTCAGTTCCGTGCTCCATCACCAACTACAAGGAACATCAACCCAGCATGGCGGAATCTTCCCGTAACTTCTCCACCGCCTTGCCGGGGAGCGTGTGGGAATTCGCTGCTGCTAGTGAATGGTATCCGACTCAATTTTCTCTTGAAGCCGCTTTGTCGGTGCTCTCTGGCTCAACAAACTGTGTAAGTGAGCTGGTCGCTGCGGTATGCCGATATATGACTAACACTTCCTGCCCATACAGTGCTCAGCTTTGGGGCATTTTCTCGACGGAAAAGTTGCAAGCCCTGGGCAAGCTGAATTTGAAGCGTCCCGGACTTCCTATTGGAGTGCGCAGGAGCAGGAAATCGCCCCAAGCTGCATCGTCATTCCGACGAGCAAGGAAGATGCTTCCGTTGCTGTAGCCCTTTTGAATCTTGGAGGCCAGGTATTCCCAGAGGAATGCAAGTTTGCCATACGGTCAGGCGGACACAGCCCATATGCCGGTTCGGCAAACATCGCCTCGGGCATCGTCCTAGATCTGCAGAATCTCAATCAGCTGGAGGTTTCGGCTGAGAAATCAACCGTCGAGATTGGACCTGGTAACAGGTGGGTCAATGTGTATAGTGCTTTGGAGCAGCAAGGCTTGGCCACAGTGGGCGGCCGCGTGGCGACCGTCGGAGTGGGCGGGCTTGTGACAGGTGGTGGCATCTCCTTTTTCTCTGGCCGATATGGGTATGTTTGCGACAATGTGCAGAATTTCGAGGTCGTTCTGGCGACGGGCGAGATCGTGAACGCCAACGCTGCGACCAACTCGGACTTATGGCGAGCACTCAAAGGTGGTTCTAACAATTTCGGTGTCGTTACGTCCTTCACTCTGCCAGTCTTCGAGCAGGGAAACATTTGGGGCGGCCAGCTTGGCATCGATATCTCAGCCATCGATGGCATCTTCTTGGCATTTGAGTCCTTCACGGGCAACCCTGATTTTGACCCTTATGCGGCCCTCATCTCTAGTGTAGGGTGGATCGCAAGCTCGAATACTTGGATGACGGCACACAGCCTCGAGTATACTAAGGCTGTTGATAATCCACCAATCTTCGATGGAATCACCTCTCTTGGTCCGCAGTTCTTCAGCACGCTGAAGATCAGTAGTCTGTCGAACATCACTACCGATATGGCGGCAAGCACCGTAGCTTCGCGCCGGCAACTATTTGCATCTGCAACGTACAAGAACAGTGCGGCGATGATGTCGGCTATCTACGAGATCGCGCAGGAAATCGTGCAGAATCTTGTATCGGTCTCTTCGCTAATATGGGTTTTCTCATTCCAGCCTATTCCGAGTATCATCAATGCAAAGGCTGCCGCTCACGGAGGCAACTCTTTGGGACTGGAGGAGAGCGACGGAAACCTCTTCAACATACTCCTAAGCCCTACTTGGGATACCGAGGAGGACGACGAGCTTGTCTATGCCCAAGCCCGAGAGCTATTCAGGCGTATGGAAGCCAAAGCCAAGGAGCTGGATGTATATCACCCGTATATCTATCTGAACTATGCGGATTCCTGGCAGGAGCCCATTGCTGGATACGGAGTTGAGGCAAAGCAGAGGTTGCAGCAAGCAAGCAAGAAGTATGACCCAAATGGCCTGTTCCAAAAGCAAGTGCCAGGAGGCTTCAAGCTCTTCGAGTAACCGAACCGTGCTACACCAAGGCCAAAGAATTCATTTGCATCTTTCAGGTGTTGTATGTAGTAAAAACCAGATTTATCACGGGCAACATGAATGACCAATACGCATCAAGACCAAAGTAAAAATAGTCATAAAATGTTCAATTCTAATGAAAGCCTAGCCGTGACGCCTCCCAATGCCTTCCATACCGTCATATTAACCCTGAATGCATCATGTCATACACCATCTTACAACAATCTTCAGCCGAAACAAACTCCCGGGGTTTGATGGCGATCCCAAACTCGACGGTATCCAATATCTTCCCTTCTTGTTATGGACTACAGTCCCTAACTGACAGCCCGTCCAAGAGCCTCGCCCACCTCTCTGTCGCCAATGCTACCTGGCTTACGCCGCTTGATCTGCAGGGGGTAACCGGCGTCTTTCAGCTGGCTATCGTCTACGCCGCCGTACAAGCCTACAACGTTCATTCCTGGGCCACTGAACAGCATATTTCCCATCGTGCCCAGGTGAAAGGGTCGGCAAAAGGATAAGTCGAAGCCCGTGTCCGCTATGCGCTGCCGGAGTCCCGTTACGGAGTAAGACGGGACGAGTGCTATGATGACCGTGCGCCGTATCGGCTTCGGTGTGTCCCGGGACGTGCGGGAGGGTCCAACTCCGGGGAGGGGAAACTGGGCCGAAGAGAAGGCGTTCCATGATTCTTCTTCATACGTCCTGATCTGTCTCGTGGCTTCAAAGCCGTCCATGATGGGCATGACCAGGTCTGTCCATGGGCGTAAGCAAATAAAGTTCCCGAGTCACCCGATCGTCGATGTTGCTTACCCATCAAGATGCACCGGAATCTCTCCGGATCTCGCTTGTACATATCCACAGCTTCTTGGCCGTTTTCGGCCAGCTCATACGGCTGACCCCATCTTTCACAGATTTTGCCCAGGATCTGTCGTAGTTACGGTTAGCGTCGCGAAACACGTACGTAGGCTGTGCAACCTTGACCGCTTGGATGAGGGTGTGATGGTGTGATGGTCTGTTGGAGGGGCAGCATACCTTGCGATCGACCGGGTTATCATTCACGATAAGGAGGGTGTAGGCGCCATTCGATTCTGGCTTTTGGGGAGGAGGGGGAAGCCTGCGGTTTGAGGTTGCTCGCGAGGGCAGATTAACTGGTATAGTTATCGGGGCTGGCTCGGCGCTGACCATGGGGCTGAGGTATAAGGAGCCGTGCGGGATCGGAATGGCGATGGAGGAAAAACCGGGCGCGGAAATCAGCCCAAAGCTGGTGAAGGGACCACCGAGAGGCGTGGTCGGACTCGTGCTTGGTGTTCTGATCTCCGCCATGTCGGCGGCAGCATTGATCGTTTGCTACCGGGAATATGTTGTTGAGCACATGATGGCCGCAGGGAGGGTGACAAAAGGTTCTTTTGATGTTGAATGACTCGGGAACATTCTCAAAACTTCGGGTGGGCGGTGTTCCTGAAGTACAGCGATGCAGGGTCCAAGGATCTACACGAGCCTCACCTTCAACGGTTTGGCGGGGGCGGCCGATCTCTACGTCATTTACCGAGCCGAATCAGCAGATTTGGAAATGACAAGTGGGTGACGGAAAGCGAAAAGTGAGCTGTCAAACCGCGACACGACCAGGAAAATTTGTAAAATCCCATCATCTGTGGATAAATGTCCCATAGGCAAAGGCACAGGCGGATCGGATTATAAATGGGAGAGTTCACAATTCTCATTAGTGCCGATGCAAATGCAACTTATCCATACAAGTCAAGCAAGTCTAACCGCCTATTGGTTTTAGCCGATTCCGGACACCCTATAACGCCGCGCATCATGCCTTTCTCACTAAGAGCAATCCATCAGATCCTGCACTGATTGTCGTGCCCAGTTGTCTGCCCGCTCTATCGGGCCACAGCCGCACTCAAAACCTGTGTCCTGAAGAAGGCGCCCTTGGTCCGCTCGATCACCTGCTGATAAACACTGCTGGGTGGGTGGTTCATTACCACAGTTCCCTCCTTGTAGTCAATCTTGGCATCCACCCTCGTGTCGCGGATCAGGTTGACGATCCACTTCTCACCCTCATCCTGGCCAAGTCCCAGGCGCGCGCTCAGATCCTTAATGTCGATGCGAGCGTGGATCTTGCAGTAGCTTTCCGAGATCAGATGTCTCGCAGCGTCAACGAATTGCTCAGCCGTGGAGATGAGAAAGAAGTCAGACTTGAGGATCTCCTCAGCAAGCGAGAGTTGTCGCTGGGCCTCCTCGAAGTCGAAATCAATGTAAAGGGCACGGACAAAGTCAGTGACGGGGTCCGAGTACTCGTAGGCCTCCTGCTTAACAATACGAATAATGTCCTTCAGCTGCTTCTGGTACTGGCCCGAGTTCCTTGTTCGGCCACGGCCGGTGATAACAGAGGCAGTCAAATATCTCAAAATCCAAGGGCAGCTGGTCTGGATAGAGTTGATGAACGGCGGGCTGAAGAAAAGGTCTAGAAGCTGGTCTCGGGTCGAGTCGTCGTTGAAGAGGGGGAAGAGAGTCCAGTGGATGAGCCACGTCCGGTTGTTTAGCTGGGCCAGGGGGTTGTTGAAGAGCTTGCCGTCGATGGACTCCTTGACCTTTGTGATCTCCTCAACCGCCTCCTTCCAGTTGGTGGTAAGGATCTCGGATGCCAACTTTCCCCATGTTGCTGCAGCGACCTTGTCGTTGTCTGTAGAAAGGACGCGGAACTGATACAGCAGCTCGGAGGCAGCGGCATAGTTACCGCAGCTATACTGAAAGTTACCGAAGTCGTAGAGCGCGTTCACGTTGTCTACCGTGACCTATCGTCGAGTATTAGCATGCCTTTTCCTGAAACGAGATCGCATACCCGGGTGACCTACGCCGTGCTCCTTCTTCAAAAAGTCCAAGTTGGCAACCTTGTCACTACGCAAATTGTTGACGACCTCCTCGCGACCCAACAGATCCGTAATCTTGCTAGTCTCGTCTTCAAACTGCTCCAGGCGCGACAAGACCTTCTGGCGCTTCTCGTCGTACTCAGCGGGTGCCTCATCCAGACCTTCCAGCTCAGCCTGCAGACTGCCGATGAAATCGGTCATGTTGGTCGTCTTGAGCAGCTCATACTTGGCTTTGGTGAACTGGAGCGCCTTGGCATCATCATCCTCGGGGACCTGGTTGTTGGCGAACTCCAAAAGGGGGAAGATCAGGTGTCGGTCGAGGTGGGCGACCAACTTGGGCAACAAATCGTATTCGGCCATCTTGTCGCGAGTGCTAGCGGCGGTTATGCGATGGGTCGACGTCGGGTGGTGATACTTTTAATTCCCAGGCGAATTCAAGGCGATGGCGGGGCAGTCACCGAATTTGCACACAATTCCACGAAACTGAGGGATCGAGCGGGTTGTGGACTAGGGGGCAGCTGACCGAAGATTTGCCGTGAGGAAAGCTCTGGCACAGGTGCAGTTTGGGCAGACTTGGTGCTAGCAGGAGCCAGAGGCTGGCGCGACTTTGAACGCGGTCCGGAAAATCGGTGCCCCGTACTTTCCGCTCGATCCCCAAAAGTTTTGAGCTAGGATCGTCAACCGAAAGCGCAAGTTGCTCCATTGAACTGATTGGTACTGGAATTATATCAATTACATTCGGAATGTTTGCGAGGACCCTGAGGCCGTTACGGTCGGCGATCGTGCCAAGGATAATACCGGCAACACGCTTCGATACTCCTGTATCGATCCGAAGTTTGACGACCGAGTCCACCACCACTTCAACAGCACCAACCCCAGTCTCCATCTCTCAAGAGACCCCAGCTGCATCCTCCTCACAGTCGAACACAGATGTACAGTCGTTACAGCAGGCTCCAAAACTACCCTACTATGTCGGCCGCAACAGCTTGAACAACATCGCCGTTTACGAGAGGAGGGATCGGGGTGGCAACTTGAGGAAGACCTTGCTGAAGAAAGGAGAGGGAAACCTGCAAGCGCTACGGTTCGACCTAGCCGAAGCTCTGGGGCTCACAGGGAAGGAGGTCAGAGTGAACAACGTGACGAATCATATTGAAATCAAGGTAGGCATAGATGCCCAGTTCTGCGCCGTTGAGGGGGCAGAGACAACTTCTGGCCCTCGAGCCTACAGCCATCCGTTGACGATATTTTTGACCAAAATGCTAACAACTTAGCAGGGCCACAGAAGGGAAGATGTTGTACAGTTCCTGAGGGATATGGGCTTCTAGGTGGACCAACGAGAGGAATAAACCAGACCAAATCAATTCGCAGAGATGTACTATACGACAGCTGTATATTAATGCCCGGAAACCGATGCGGTCAGACGGACGCCTGAAAGGGTGAAGATACCCCTGAAGAGGTTGGACCGCATGCGGATGGGTCACAAAGTGCATCGTCCTAGAGGATGCGCATGTATAAAAACTCAGAAGATATGTCATTCGGTATAAGTCTACGGAAGCTCAATGATTCGTCCGTGTCTAAATTACAGCCGCATTGTTTCTGCAAAGAAGCGCCAACATCCAGCTTTAGCAATTGAACACTATGCTAGGGCTAAGTCTTATAACCTAAAGACTCTAGATCCAGTACTACCATGCTTTACAGGTTATTGATTCATTGAGTGGCAACAGGGAAACAATCTTTTCCCAGGATTATGCTATTGTTTCTTTGGGGCCGGAAGGTGGTGATCGACTGCGATTGATTTGTTTGGTTGTGATTTGCAAGGTAACCGATTGGGGACCAGTGACCGAAGCTCCATGAACGAGTTCATACAACTATCTGTGTAAGATATCTAACGGCTGTATTCTTCGAAGCGAGAATTACACACGCTGCGACTTTCCACTACTGTAAACACATGGTTCAATGAGTCGACAATGTTGAGGCTCAGCCTGGCAACGTGGGTCACATGTGGATGTCAGCCAGGACTGCTGTCGCCCGTGACAGATATAAGGCTGTTCCCAACAGGAATTAAATGTCCGTATATCTAACTTGAGCACATGGTGGACGCGTCATACTGCAAAAGAAAGAAACCCCTGTTCGGTCATGGAAAGGAAGGAGGCATGCCTCGAGTTTACCAACCTGAATTTTAAGTCGGGGCAAATTCAAGTACCCGATCCCTGACCTGTCAGATTGACAATTGTCATGATCATCACTGGGCAGAAATCAAAACAACAGGTGCAGGGGACCACGTTCATACAATCCAGGAAACATGTTTGCAAGGCAGGTAAACGGATGCAACTCTGCGGCTCCGGCATCATAGTATTACGTGGCTCCACGTCTTTCATGCGTGATTCTGTCTTGGACATAGAGTCTAGACAGGCCACTCTGCATACGACACCCACCGTGAATTTACACCAGGGCCAATGAAGGAAGCTCATTATCCAGCAATGCCCTTGCTTTGCAACAAGGTGAGCTACAATTGCGATGGCCACTCATGCGACTGTTTCAACTATATAGTGAAGTGTTGACGTACCGGTTACTAGTCAAAAAAGTCCACTCGGGTTATATTTGGCACCTACTATAACTGAGTACATGTAGGTATTGTGTGCCTGTGGCTGCGATGCGGCCCATCCTATCATCTCTGGGTACCTGAGAGACCCATATGGGCCAAGCTCATAACCGGGCTATGGAAGACATTTCCACAATCCATAGCTTGCCGTAGAGAAAGCGGACTATCATGCAAAGTTGGTGTTGCTGGGTATAGTGCGGAACAGCCGTGGTCGAGCTCAAGCCACTCGTTAAGGGTGTGCGCAATACTTCAAGCTTTGTCTCTTCACAAGGTCCTCCCCAACATCGCTTGCGCAGAACTGAATTCCGCTGTCGCTGGAGCTTCTTGTGCAGTATACGCGTCTTCTAAGACATGGGAAGAACAACGCTACTAGTGAGAGACGAGGATATCATGTATAATAACACGGGCTTACAGCATGACTCTTGTTCTATTCTTTCTCATTCACGTAAACCGTGTGTGGTAGTCGTTTTTTGCCCGAGTACCTGTTCGTTCTCACTTTTCCTAATCACTCGTTCAATAAAATGCAGCTAACAAGACCGCTATTGCCTTCTTTGCTGGTCTCACTCTAGCTCATCTAGGCGAGGAGCACCACCATGACCGCGCCGTCGAGCTCAGCAAGCGTTAATCCAGGGCAGCCGCCCGCCGCGGCCTCAGCGCTTGCTCCGAGAAGCTTCACAAGGGTGGCGGTCTTATGGAATGAGCCGCCATGCGCCGCGCTGCCACTGTTGCCAAGTACCGAAAGCCGTTGGCTACGAGAGACACTAATAGGGATCTGAACGCGACCCATCTGACATCGTCAGGCTATATACCGATACCCCTGACACCACTATCTTTGCTTCTAACGATACTTGTGTCCTTTACCCCCAGGGTGAGACCGGTCCCTACTGGGTTAAGGGTGAATATATCCGAAAGAGCCTCCGTGAGGATCAACCAGGTGTTCCCATCGTTGTCGAGGCCCAGTCCGTCGATGTTGAGACTTGTGAGCCTATCAAGGATCTCTACTGGTTTGTATTACTCTACCCGTTTTCTGCTCTAATTACTGACCGGCTTTACGGAAGTTTGGAACTGCAACTCCACCGGTGTCTACTCCAGTCTTGACACTATTGGCAACGGGAACACCGAAGATCTCTCCAACTATATGCGACCTTCCTTCGAGGTATCGCCAATTCCAACTGTGACGGCGTCGTACAATTCGAATCAATTTTCCCAGGTCGCTACTCTGGCCGTACTACTCACCACCACATTGTCGCACACCTGAACGCTACGGTCCTGCCCAATAATATCTTGATGAGCAGTTCCGTCGCACACGTAGGACAAATATTCTTGGACCAGGATATCATCAATGATGTCGAAGCTAACTATCATTACAACACGAATAACACACCCATAACCCCTAACACAGACGACCAGTCCTTCGTGACGGAGATAAGCCATACGACCAATGATTCCATGTTTCAATATGCCTATATTGTTGATAAACTAAGTAATGGTCTCTTCGGATTACAATTACTGTCACCACCTCCACTACATACGATTCCAATTACTCCTTTGTCTGACAGAAAGTGGAAGCATTGCTGAATCTGGCGGCACTGTCAGTGTTGATGGTGGCTCGGGCGCCGGAGGTGCTGCAAGTGGAAAGAATGGCACAGCGCCTTGGGGTTCGTTCTCAGGAACTATTCCTAGTGGCACTGCTGTTCCATCTATTACATAGGAAGTCGCTGCAGCTAGGTGAGCCCAGGATGAAGATGAGGTATTGCATTTTCAGGTTGCCTCGCTCTCTTTCTACGCTATGGCTAGTAGCCTTTGAATGTTTATAGGACGGCTTACAATGAGGCGGGACATTTTTGTTCACATGGATATAGCATATAGTCTATAGCAAACGAGCAGCTTACGTACCAAATCGATATCTTTGTTGGCGGTTCACCTCGACAACTAGACTCAGCTCCTGTAGCTAGGAAATAACGTCACGCGAGGATTCAAATATCAAATGGTTGAAGTCTTCGAATGCCTATTCAGATCTACCATTACATTTTACATCACAATACTGGCATGGAAAAAGTCGTGATCAACGTGGATGTTCTGCCCCCTGGCGTAGCTACACAGGGACAGGAATGTGCAGTCCGTCAACACATAATCCCCGAATGAAGAACGGAGTGAAACAATTGGAGTATTGCGTAGTTCACGTCATGTCAATTGAGTGGCATCTAACATAACTACATGTACCCATTCCATCACCTATGACTTCTGACTGCTGGCAATGAATGCACCGAACATCCCATAGAGGCGGGTTGCTTCACTGTTGGCTACCTCCCCATGCGTCTGTTTGGAATTAATCGGATGGTAGGGGAACGGCCTATAGAAAAACAATGCGGTTAGCGAAAATGGCAGGATGTGGTTATAGAGATGGCAGCGTTGTCCAATGAAGACTTACCCGTATTCGGGAACAAATGTAAGCGGCCGCGTATCGTTACTCTTCAATCGGTGCTCCAGAACCCGCAGCCATGTACGTTCAAAGAATTCTCTCTCTTCTTTGAAGGCAGGGTTCATGGGCTCTGGGCACTGAGATGCCTGGGTTGTGCCAATTCTCGCGTGGATATGTTCGACCTTCCAAGGTTAGTCTACACCGCACCGAGGACCGAGTTCAATACAAGCAACCTTAGCCAGGTTGTTGACTTACATGGGGAACCATCTGCTCAATAAGTGCGATATCTTCCTCGCTTGTGTCCAGGAGTCTTTCCGAGACAACTACCCAATGCGAAATGTCGAGAGTGATGCGGAGGCTATAGGTAAGTTAATAAGAAACCCAGTCTCCGGCAAAGCGACTCAGGGGTGGACGACGAACTTTGGCACACGACTCAAAATGTAGCCGGTCGCTTGTGGGTTGAACAAGGATCTATTCCTATGCGTTTCATGGGTAACTCTCCCTGCGAAACCTAGTTCTTCGTCGATAGCGAATGTTCCTTTATAGAACTCCACGGACTGCTCCGGAGTAAACACATCCCTACGTTTTATTAGCCCGGTGCAACTTCCCCTTCACATGATTTTTTCAATCCGCTGGATCTAGCACTTACGATCCCGAATGCGCATTGATTTTGAGGGGTTTCAGCACTGATGCTTGCTTGATTTGCTCTCGGTAAAATTTCAAGTGGTCGTCGGGAGTCAGTCCCTTAGGTCGTGGCCCGACGTATTGAGGCCAAGAACTGAAGATTCTGATACGAGAGTCAGCGAGAGACTCAGAAAACGGAGCACATCATGCTTTTGCAAGTGCAGAGGGCTACATACAATGCGGTTATCGCCAAGCCGTGTTTGTCGCAAAGCGCCCGAAGTTTGGGGAAGTCAGGGGCTTGCAAATTGGCGGTATCAATTTCAATGCCATCTATAGAGCATCAGCGAGAAGTCGACGTCTTTCTGTCATGAGCGGACTGCACCGCACAGTTCATGCACTTACCAAAGCCAATTTTAACAAGTTCTGGAAAGAGCTTGTCCCATTCTGACATGTCTTTTCCGGGCTCAACACCCCAAAGAGTACGCAAGCGTTTGATTTCCATCTTGGTTAATGTCTTCCAAAAGTATCGACAATCAGTGTTTCGAGATCAGGGCGGCAGTGCAAGAGTACAAGTCAAACAATCACTAAGCAGAGAGATATTGCACATGGAATGTTTTCAGTTGGTCACTCGAGAGGGGGAATTTATTTCGTAGCTCCTAGCCATTATTATCCACAGTACAATGATACTTTTACACCTGAGTCGTAATACCTTAACAAGTGTCGCGCCTGTTAAACTTCTTCCGGGGCAAACTTACTGGATTCGCTTGGCTCAAATAGGAAATTCCCGCCGCGCTACCTAGAGCCGCCGATCTCATGTGTCATGATCCACCATGCCGAAGGCCGAATATGCACAATCCCATGGAAGCATTGGCAGCGGCTCTTTGATCATATCAAGTATGTCATGCAGTCTATGGATGTCACCATTGATACATGCCAAGCCATCAACTCCGCGTTCGTCGATTCATCGGTCATGTGAAACTATGGTACACAGCTCTGGCTGGCAACCGCCTGGAGTTCAAAGAGTATACTGAGAGCAGATTGTGCATCTCGGCCAACACGATGAGGTTATTTGGTCACGCATGGTTAGAGGATCATGATCATGGCGATACCTTGCAGCACATTAAACATCAGGAACTGATCTTTCACTAGCTATAATAACAATAATACATCGCTTACTCTTGATTCCTATGTAACCTCTTCTCCATAACGACTCCTTTTATCAAACATATGCAATTCCTCAGAA
Source organism: Seiridium unicorne (assembly GCA_039778275.1). Taxonomy (NCBI): domain Eukaryota; kingdom Fungi; phylum Ascomycota; class Sordariomycetes; order Amphisphaeriales; family Sporocadaceae; genus Seiridium; species Seiridium unicorne. The sequence goes on from JARVKF010000394.1 coordinate 272,150, forward strand.
CCCACCATTTGGATGAATGAGAACTTTAGTATAACCGTCAATTCTCTTGGCGAACTTCTCGTATGCCACCTCGGCGTCGTCGATGTTGATCTCATGTGAAACAACAAAGCTAGGCTTTGCCTTGCCGGCGATGATCAAGTCTCTCAAGTATCGGTTATAAGATTTAACGTTGCACTGACCACAACCGATTGAAAGACCCTGTATAATCGTGAGTTGAGATCACTGCGGCTTGAATAAATGTGAGCTTACCTTCTCGAAAAGCTTTCCGAAGCTCAAGCTGATCATGCCGTTTTTCGATGCGGCGTCAGGGGCACCGGGGTCGCTGAAAGGTAGGTCAATGACTGCTCGAAGGAGCGTGGTAATATCAGGGAAAGTGACTTACCTGGGAACGTAAAGACCAGGTATGCCCAAACCGCCACAAGCACGGGTTACCCGAATCATGTTCTCTAAGACGATGTTTGGCTGCTCGCTTGAACCGCTTGAGCTCACGGCCTGGTACCCGACCGCATCTATGGATCGGTCGACCATGCCGTCGTTGAGCTTGATGATCTGTTCGACAACATCCCCCTTGGTGAAGTCGACGGGAATGCAGTCGATCTTCTTTGCTGCATCCAATCGCTCGGGCACCCGATCGACCACGTAAACGCGGCTAGCTCCACGGAGGACCGCAGAGTATGCAGCCATCAAACCTACTGGCCCAGCGCCGAAGACTGCTACAGATTCTCCCGACTTGAAGCCAGAGATCTCAACTCCGTGCCAACCTAGAGTTAAAAAGCAATGTCAGAAAGATGCTGGCTCGGTACAATTTCAAGTTCAGGTTAGACCGGCATGGAGCACGACATACCAGTAGGAAAGATATCTACAATCAAATCAGTTCAATTCTTAGATACGTTGACGGAGAAGTGACTTACCAGCCAGGAGAATAAAATCGGCTTCAAATTCCTTTCCAGGTGGTAGCTTGAGGGCATTGAAATCGGCGTAGGGGACGCGAAGGTATTGTGCCTGACCTATAAGGTTATGTTAGTCATGTGCATGCCGTATGCACAGTCAGAACGGCACCAACCTCCACGGAACGGTCCCATAGCAACATAGCCTATGCAAAATTAGCCCATTGTTCTTTGATAATATGTCGAGGCATCTTACCATATGCGCCACCAGCAAACCCAGGGTTCACGCCTGTGCAGAAAGCTGTCTTTCCTTCCTCGCAGTTGCGGCATCGGCCGTCGGCAACATTGAAGGGCATGACGATTCGGTCGCCTTTCTTCAGCAATGTGACACCCTCACCCAGCTCTTCTACAATTCCCATATTCTCATGGCCTACGGATATTAGCACGTTCCTCAATATGAGAGGTATCGCGGCAAATCGGGTGTTCCTTACCAAATGTAATACCGGGTTCTGCGGCAGTTCTGCCTTCGTACATGCTTTGGGAAAAGTCAGTCTCATGTTATTCTGTACCGAATTCTGGTCAGGCCTACTGTAGGTCAGAGCCGCAGATTGCCGCCTTGGAGCATGTTAGAGAAGCAACTTTGACGAGTCCAGAGTGAGGGGCAAGGCACTCACGGTGGTAACCTTCACGATGATATCATCTGGATGCTCCAACTTGGGCTTCTCGACTTCGGATACCTTGACCTGGCTAGGCCCGGCGTAGTTGACGGCTTTCATATGAGTAGCACTAGTCATTGTGGGCTATAGGCGACGTGAGGATGAAATGCAGTGGATTTTCGATAAGATCAGTTGACAAGAACGATGAATTGATCAGTTTGCATGCAACTCCCGGTGAACTCTATATAAACACTCCGAATTCCAAATGGATTTGCGCTGAGGAGGGGAATCTGGGGATGGCCCGATACTAACAACGAAGCTACCTTAGATCCCGTTGGTTCGCTATAGTCAGGCAAGTAGAGTGCGGAGACGGAGAGCCAGGAGCCTGCTGCGCTCGCGGGCGCACTCCACTCAGGCCACTGTGAGGACGGCGCCAAGCCACCTTTGGCTCGGGGATTTCTTGCTGCTAGAGTGGCATGAGTTTCGTCATCAGTGGGCGGCACACGTGAGTTAGGCAGGAGTGGTGCAAAATGCCTGCTGCCACTGTTCGCCTAGGCGATAAGCTGGCGGGGTACCCTGAATTCCACAACGCGGAATATCCACTGGGCGCCTGACAACTTCCATTTTTAATCATGAATGCGGCGACAATCGGCGAAGTTCTCTAGACTTCGCCAGGGTAATTCTCCCCCAGAGCGGTCCCAGACGACGGCTCTCAAGTCTTTCGGCGAGTGTCTGGTCATGTTACACATGGAGTGAGCTGAAAGTAGAGGTTGAGCCAGTCTGGCGCGGCAAGGACAAATCATAGTGGGTAAATCATAGTCGCAACGAAACCTTTGTTTAGTAACATTACAAGGCAGTCGCCATGCACTATCTACATTCGTAACATGACGCAATTTCCCAGATGTAATTACTTAACGACCAATTCCGAGTTTGTACAATGATTTAACATCGCCAGAATGATTCGTCTTCCAGTGATAACCTGTGCCCGTGGCAATGCTTCCCCCACTCTAGAAGTACGCGCAATATATAACCAGATCTATGTAGAACCGACGTATGAACATTGGTTGGATCACCCCCAAACGTCTTCTAGCCACTTATTCCCTTTCTTCATTGATTCCGACCAACCAGACGCCTTTGGCTCCTCCCAGCCATTCTGCTTCATCATTGAGCCTTGGACGACGCGACCGACTTCCCTGGCCATAGCTGCACGCCCGCAAATGAAGAAGCTTGCTCCGCTATCTAGCATTTCGCAGACCTCTGCTGCCCGGGAATTTACCTGATCCTGCACATATGTCCTTGGCGCCCCATCTGCCCGAGAGAACGCCGGAATGACCTCCAGGGCCCCGTCAAGTGCGGCAGCAGCCTCCTTGAATTCTTGCTCATAAAGGAAATCCTCATCTGGCCGCCGGCAGCCAAAGAACAACAGCATGCGCCCAACTTCCTTGCCCACTGCCTTGAGCCGCTGGCGCTCTTGGATGAAAGCACGGAACGGCGCGATACCAGTGCCAGCCGCCACCATGATCAATGGTGTCGTGGCTAGAGTAGGGAGCTTGAATTTCGATCTGCGGACGGCCGCAAATACCTTGTGCCCGGCAAGAGCACCTGCTGGTCCAGACAATGCATATGTAGGTCCTTGGAGAGTGCTGGGCTCGGGGATAGCCTGGCTATTGACCGAATTTGCCAAGGCAAGCAGATAATTCGTGGTGAGGCCACGAATCTGTGTGTCAGGAGCTTGTGATAGAGGCGTGTTTTCGACTCCAACAGTGATGGCAAGGCGACGTGCGGCTACGGTCGATGAGGAAGATATCGAGTAGTATCTGGGCTTCAGGAGAGGGATGCTCTCCAGGATATAAGAGAGAGGCAGGTTGCTCCATGTTTCCCCAGGCGCAGTGTATGCCAGAAGACGAGCAATCGTTACGTGGTTCTTGCCCAAATGCAAAGAGTAGGACTCTTTATCTCGAGCTAACGAGACGAGGAGGCTTTTTGCAGCCGGTGACGGCGCGAACCGGGCTAAATCTCTGATGATGTCTCGAGATACAGGAGCACATATTTCGAGATAGTATCGGAACAGTGCTTCTACTGTTGTAGGACTTGGTACCTTGACTGCCGAGCCCTCCTCGATTGGTGATACGCGGACTGGAATTGACCGACGATCTTGCAGGCCGAGCACCTTGAGCAGAAGTTCAATCTCCTCATCCGGTGCTGTCGGGTACACAAGTAGGTGATCCCCTGTCTTGTATCTAATTTCTGCATGATCGCCGATATCGAGTTCCATGTGGATACAGTTTCGACTCGAAGATGTGTACAGCTCATGAGAGCTGACGATTTGAACTGCCTTGATAGGGGATGTCTTGGAGGATGCTCTCTGGTTCCCGACGTGCTGCTCTTGGGGCGTTCCGTGGTTTAGTTCGCCTGATGGGATTGACGCATCCTCGGAGATAGTCAAGCTCGGCTCGTAAGGCGAGTCGCGCTCTTGATAGTTTAGTTTATCCGTAAACGTGGCGAAAAGATCATCCTTCCAGGCAAGGAAGTCCTCCTCTGTACCGCCATTGGAATCATCGGCTCTGCCGACTGGTAGCACCCGTTGAGCATTCGCATTGTCCAGAACCTCGGTGACCACGTCCAATACCCGATTATAATATTTATAATTGCTGTTTCCCAGTCCGAATGCGCCATACCGAAGATTGGGCAACTTTATCTTTGAGGTATCTTTGTGCATCCACTCCCATAATCCGGCAGTGTTGTCACTGGGATCTCCCTCGCCAAAGGTTGACACGAGAAAAATGGCCAGTCTTGACTGTGGGATCTGAGAAATTGTTTCCGGATCATAGTCTGATAGATCGGCGACCAGAGGCTCAAGTCCGAACCGTAAGTGGCACTCCCGAGCTAATCTGTTCGCAAAAGTTTCTGCGGTGCCCGATTGGGACCCCCAGAATATTACCAAATCTCGATTCTAGGGAATGTCAGTTTCTTTCTTCTTCGTGATGGAGGGCTGTGGTCTAAGCATACCGATTGCTCTAGCTTCTCTGCAATATTTCTGGTCGCTTGACTGCTGTTGCCTTGGAAGCCATCCTTGAATTGTGGCCGCTCATACCAAAGATGAGCATATGGATCTGGCTTGTCCCAAGCTATGCCCCTCAAGAGGTAGGCAGCCGAACCAATCCCTACCGCTGCAAGAGCAGCAACATCAATTGACGAGACGGGACTTGCCAGTTCTGCGACTTGTTGCAAGGTTTCGGAAACAATTTGAGTCGTCATCTTGAATGTCCAAGTAGTAAACAACTCTGGGTTCTACGCGTTGGGCGTGAACAGTAGATTGCCGGTTGGGAGAACATCTTTATCACGAACTTCCTCCATAAGCCTCCTACTGCTTAGTATGCAGCCTCAAAGCGACGAGCTATAGTGCCGGAGTTGTAATCCGACGACTTCAAGGTGGCAGTCCAAAGCAGTAGTTGCCTCTCTGAGAAAGTGGACCTTAAGCTAATGCTCTCGTGGGTCTGAGAAAAACCTACCGCTTTGAGCCAGCTTGGAAATTTGGGTGTTCAGCTGAACACATGGCCCAATCACGAAAGGCTCTAATGATTCGGGCCCCCCGGCTCCGCATCTTGTGATCGGCGATGGCCGTTCCAGGCGGGATCCCCTCACCACGCTACCCCGGCTTCTCCGCAGTTGCCCCGTATTCTGCTACTCCGCTCATGAATCTTACTGTCACATGTGCCTGCGGCCGGAGACCGGCCAGAAATATGCACTAGGTAAACTTGCCGTTCCTGGAACACGTTGTAACTGGACTAGTACCGATCAATTGTATGCAAGGAGGGGAAAAGGGCTGTCAGATAGCGAGGAGAATAATAGTATAATGAGAAGAGATCATGAGGCATGTAAATTTGGCGATTGCTGTGCCTGATTATTTCTACTGCTCATCGTTCCAGAACACCATCTATCATACAGAGCACACTTTCCGACTTTAAGCATACTTGCAATCTGTTTCCAACCTACGTTGCCAACATGTATGCTAAAGTAGTCGCTGCGGCGACCTTCTTCTTCTTATTCAGCTATTTCATCATTATCCCAGTTATCAGATACTTCCGAGACCCGAAACAACTCCGGAGGTTTCCCGCTTTTCATCCACTCGCTGGCATTACCAACTTGGTATTCATGCGGGAAGCCGAGCGCGGATTCCGGTCGAAAACCCTCTACGAACAGCACCAGAAGAACCCCGTCCTTCGCATCGGTCCCAACGCTCTCTCGTACGGAAACCTCCGCGCCATCAAGGACATCTACGGCCACGGCACGAAATGTACCAAGGGCGAGTTCTACGAAACCCTAGCAGGAACGCACTACCATCTGGCCGACGTAGTCGACAAGGCCGATCATGCCCGCAAACGCAAGATTCTCTCTGCTGCATACGCCATCCAGAACCTTGAGAACTGGGAGTACAAGGTCGCTGATAAGGCAGAGAGATTTGTTCGTGGCGCAGACCGGGCTTGCACCCTCCCCATGAAGAAAGGCCTCCTTCGACCAGACGCGGAAGACCTCACCTTCGATTACCGAGCATGGACAAACTTCTTCACCCTCGACGCCATTGCAGATATCGGACTCTCTGAACGTCTCGGTTTCCTCGATCAAGGCAGTGATGTTGTTCAAGCCGAGCGGTTAGACGGTTCAACCTTCCAAGTCAACTACCGGGCTTGTCTCCATGCCACCGCTCGTAACCAATCTGCACTGGCCTGGTCCCACGACTGGTTCGGTTTCAACAAGTGGCTCTCGTCTCGTCTGTCGCCCGAGTTCCGCAACCGATGGAACCTGAACGAGGGCTGGGACGGAATCGTCTACCACCGTGCCACTCAGAGACTGAAGCGATACGAAAATGGCGAGAAGCTCTCGGACTTTTTCCAGTGTCTGATGGAAGACAAGCAGGGCAATCCTCATGGTATGGAGTGGGGCGAGATCGTTGCCGAAGTGTCTATCATGATGAACGCCGGCTCCGACACAACAGCAATCGCCATGAACAACGTGATGTACTGGCTGCTCAAGAACCCTGAGTGTATGAAGAAGCTTCGCGAGGAGGTCGATTACGTCCTTGACGATGACGAGGTTGTGGCCCCCTACGACAAAGTCAAGCATCTGCCCTACCTGCGTGCGTGTCTCGACGAGTCGCTTCGCATCACGCCATCAACCACATTCGGTCTGCCCCGTCGAACCCCACCGGAAGGCGCCATGATTCTGGACGAGTTCATTCCTGGCGATACTACGGTATCTGTGTCGGCGTATGTAGCGCACAGAGACCCCGAGGTGTTCCCCAACCCAGAGCGTTTTGAGCCAGAGAGGTGGCTGGGCGACAAGGGCAAAGACCTACAGCCATATTTCATCAGCTTTAGTGCTGGAGCGCGTGGATGCATTGGCCGAAATATCAGCTATTTGGAGCAGACGGTCTTATTAGCTACCGTGGTTCATCGGTACGAACTTGCACTACCATATCCCGATTGGGAACCTGAAAGGAGAGAGACATTCAACCTCATGCCTGGGCCAATGCCTGTGAAGCTTTGGAAGCGAGAAAAATCTGATTAGCTAGATTCTAGAACGGGTGGCATTTTGGTTTAATCTGATGGGAAGCGTCTGAAAGATTTTCTTATAGCGTATTTCAATCACAAGCATTTACATGAATACATTTAACTGATTTATATTGATTATACAACAATTCCTGCATTTTCATTGAGTATACCGGCTATGGACATATCGGGAGTCTTTGACCATCCCCAGGCATTTTTGAGGTCGATTTGACTTCCCGTGGGTTAGCGAATTTCATGCGACTGATCACAAGACTTACGCTGCGCCTGTGGGCCAGGCCATTTCTTTCTCGATCTTCACCAGTATGCGGTATAAAGCTTCCTGTTCTTGCCGTTCTATGAACCGATCACCGGCCATGACAATGGAGACAGCGGCATTTCTGCATCTTGGTTTAGCAACTTGCATGCGGTGCCGCAAACAGGAACACTCACACGTATGCAGGAGCATGCTGCGTGTTGGACTGCCTAGATTAGCCTGGCACAGTTCTAGCAGGTCTCGACCACGCAACACTTACCTCAGAAATGCCGCAGATGATACGCACTAGCTTCTTGAGCTTTTCATTCACTCCGTCCAGGGCGAGTCTTCGAGCCGGACCCAATCTTGGAGTGTCCGGGTTATGCGCCTCCAACACTAATCGCCCTAGGTAATAGTGTTGCATTCCCGTCAGTACCTCATCTGACACGTATATGATTTCAGGTAGAAATCTAGCATCGTCAGCTTCTTCGGGCGACATTGATTCGAAACACCACGGCTTGTTGTCGTTCCACTGATCAAGGTAGTTGCTCAGCTCGTTCCATACGGAAGGTCGCTGTTCTTGGCTACCAAAACAAAACTGTATGCAATACGCGCAATGGAGGATAACCTTATTAGCATAGCTACATTCGTCCCCGGAACCTTCCAGCACTGGGGCGATATTCTTGCTTAGCAGGCTCGCATGTACCGGCCTCGAATGGATGAAGGCCATGAAGATCTCTTGACGAAGAGCGATCCAGAATGAAGCTAGCCTGAGCCCGCTGAACTCGTCATTGTTCTCCTGGGCTGCTAGAAAGACTCTTGTACCGATATGATGGGATTGTGAGCCCGATGCGGAGAACGCCACATCGGTCTCCTCCATGTAGCGAAGAATTACAGTTGCTGCTAACAAGTTTTCGTCTTGGACGGCAGTCTCGCTCGACAAAGACGGTATGAGACTCCTTAGACACTCTTGGTAGTACCTATCGACGGTAAGCGTATCCATGTTCCCTATCCTGCTAAGTCGCTTGGCCGAAGTAGCTAGCATAGCATTAAGCAGAGGCGGACAGAATGGTGCACGTTTCGGGACAACTTTAGCGAAGTGGCGTAAATTGTCACACAAATCGAACAGAGGTGCAATTTCTCGCACGAAATATTGGAAGAGAAACGCCTCCTCGCAATCTTTCAGTGGCCATCGAGGCTGTTCCAGCTGGAAGCTAGATAATGGTTGCTGTTCCTCGTTGGTGAAAAAGGGGACACACCCGGTATGGGTCAGTGGAGAGACCTCAAAAACCGGTTCGTAGGAAGGTGAATCGAGAAGTACGCTCGCATTGAGCAGCTGATGCAGGCCAGGGGCGTTGGAGTGGACCATTGGTGGGCTAGATACAGCATCTGACGGGCGAATCGCCTGGGCCCCAATCGACGAGTCTGCGAGAAGATCGTTGATCTCACTAGTACTAGATGCTCCAATTGAAGAGTGCGAGCTCAGCGTCCGCTTCCTCCGGGGTAGTTCGAACTCGGCCAGGCGCTTCGGGCGGCCAGCTGAGCTGGCGGCTGTTGCTGTCGACGCAGGCTCGAACCTTTCATACGACGCGTAGCGTTCGTCGATGGTCTCCAACCGAGCACTAGCCGCATCTTCCAGCTCTGTATCCGAGGTCTCGGCCTCGTGGATGCTGATTATCTCTTGCGTTTCATCGACAAAATTGAACGACCGAGGAGCTCGGACCCATCGCTGGTCCGCAGCAAAGACATAATCTCTCTTGTCCTCGGAAGGACGCTGTGGAGTGACACTAACAGAGATTGGTACCGGCTTCGAGGGTCAAGTCAGGTAAGGGGAGACAAACCTGGGGTTTAGTGTATGTCGAAACCTGACGCGATAGCTACGCTGGGACCCAGTCTCCGGCTTGCGCGAGGTCGTGGGTGTTCCCACACTGCTTGATGCTGAATGTCTGATGCCATAACACAGATTAGTCATGCTATTCCAAGAAAGCGAGCGCCCCTGTTCCTTGTAGCGCGCGTATTCTGTCGTCCATACCTTGACTGTGGGGACTAACAGGACGGGTCAGCTTGTGGCTCGTGACTTGGAATCCAAACACTGGCATCCACTTACAAGGTGTGAAATGGCAGTATCCCTCGGCGTTTCAGAGCTGCCATTGTCTTCCAGAGAAGACATGCCTCAGCCCAGACTGACGGGCCTGTGCCTTGCTCATCCGAATGCGGTAACTTCCACTGCGAGTCCCTTATCATGAACCGCTAGGGGCTAGGTCGTTGCCCAAATGCACCCTATCCGAATGCTACGGCAGGCCAGAATCCCACAGGTCTGGTAACGGCCGTTTGGTGTGGCTTTCCCAACTTCGCGGGGGCGGAAAAACACTGTTTCAGGAGCGAGATGAAAGGATTACAGGATTACCAAAGGAATGGGATAGGCAAGTGCACGACTTGCCTTTTGAACTCTGGAAGGGCAAGTGATTTCTCCACACTTTGCCAGATTACTGGGTTACCCCAAACCCATGCAAGGAGAGTTCAGCGGACCTTGTGCACTAGCCCCAGATACTCGCTTGGATTATCTGCTCGAGTCATGCCTATTGCGTCCACCGTGATATCGGATGGCGACCATTGGTCACACGACAAGACTACCATTGGCCAAGACTTACTATTCTCGGACAACTGGGTATCGGCATTTCCTGACACCAACTCTCCACTCTCTGTCTCCCTGCCCGGCCTGCTTCTCCTCTCTGCGCCTTTCTCCGCATGAACCCCATGGGGAAGAGCAATCCCCGCCCGAGCGTGCGGATGCACCTTGGAGCGTCATTGAGAGGCGCCGCCGCTTTAGTCTCGCCAAGCCTCGGAGCGATGCGATGGCCCAGAACCAACTGCCTGGGCCTCACCATTGACGCGAGTCGAGCTAGGAACATGGAAAACTCCCAGACGTGAAAGTATAGATAGCCTCAAGATTCCCACTTTCTTGCTGTTGTATTCCTCTTGATCAGAGACATCAGCATCTCCCGAGTCCAGTCACAGCCTCAACTCCACACTCCAGTCTTCTATCCATTGAGACTCTCTGTTGCCCCCTTCGTTTATCCACGATGACGAAACAGGAGAACTCAAGCCTTGAAAAGGTCGGCGACCACAGTCTGAAAGACAGTGCTGAGCACCTCGAGGTCATTACGACAATCAACCATCACACTCCCAGTTCGCTGGACGCTCTCGACACAATCGAACTGACGAAGACCGGCTACTACTCATGGATAGTCTCCGTCACTGCTGCTATCGGTGGCATGCTGTTCGGCTACGACACCGGTATCATCGCTGCGGTCCTGCTATATGTTGGAGATGACTTGAAAACGACCTTGACCGCGTCAGATAAAGAACTCATCACATCAATCACTTCTGGTGGCGCCTTTCTCGGCGCCATCTTTGCTGGTGCGACTGCCGACAAATATGGCCGCAAGATCGCAATCTACGTCGGTTGCATCCTCTTTACAATCGGTGCTATCTTGCAAGCTTCGTCCTTCTCTTTGGCGCAGATGGTCGTTGGACGACTAGTCGTCGGATTTGGAGTCGGATCGGCGGCCATGATCGTGCCGCTCTACATTGCAGAGGTATCACCCGCCAAGTATCGAGGACGCATGATTGGTCTCGACAACATGTCCATCACCGGAGGCCAGCTCGTCTCCTACGGCGTTGGCGCTGGATTTGCTCATGTCACAGGAGGCTGGCGGTACATGGTCGGAGGTGGTGCCATCCCCGCTCTCGTGCTGGGTGTCCTGCTCATGTTCTGCCCCGAGTCGCCTCGCCAGCTCATCCTTCACGGCAAGCCCGAGGAAGCGAAGAAGGTTATCCGAAACATCTATCCCCACGGCACTGAAGAGGAAGTCGAGAACAAGGTCAAGGTCATTTCATGGCATGTGGACCAGGCTAAGCAGCTTAACGCTGGAAAGTCTCAATGGTGGATTCTCAAGCAACTATATGTCATTCCCGCCAACTTCCGGGCCTTGATTTCGGCATGCGGCTTGATGGCCATTTCCCAGCTCTGCGGTTTCAACTCTCTCATGTACTATTCCCCCACCATCTTTGCTGAGGTAAGTTCGAATCGCGCCTTCACTCATTATCTGCCCTGACTCTGGCTGACTTGTGATTACCCAGATCGGTTTTAGCAACCCGGTAGCCGTCGGCACAATCATCGCCGCTGTCAACTTCTTCTTCACTTTCATCAACCTCATCCTTGTCGACCGTATCGGACGAAGACGTATCCTACTTTGCACCGTACAGTTCATGGGTGTTTTCCTCATCATCGCAGCCGTCGCTTTCAAATACATTCCGATGACCCACGATCTTGTGATCGTCGCAGGAGCCAATATTGGCTGGCAGGCAAACCTCGTCCTGGCGTCAATGATCTGCTTCGTCGCATTTTACTCCTCGGGTATCGGAAACACTGCTTGGTTGAGCAGCGAGCTATTCCCGATGGAGGTCCGGTCTATGGGAACTATGATGTTGACCATGACTTGCTGGGGCTCCAACATCATTGTGGCGTCTACCTTCCTCACTCAGATGGAAAACACTACGCCCTCTGGCGCTTTCGGGTTCTATGCTGCCATCTGTATCCTCGGCTACGTTTGCATCTACTTCTGTTACCCTGAAGTGGCCGGAATGACCTTGGAGGACATTAGAGAAATTTTCAACCACGGATTTGGTGTCAAGAGAGCCAGGGAGATTCAGAAGCAAATGAAGGCTGAGAAGGTTGCCGCGGCGTAACTCAAAGTAGTGGCGAGCATTTCATCTGCGGTGGCTAGGTGGCGAATGGAAATGGCGTCATGACGCATCTGGTAGTGCATTTGTGCTTAGATGATAGAACCTACAGATTTACGTGTTAAATGACGAATGATTCATGCATCACTCTCCGCCTATACACTTGGGAATACGTTGTCTTTGGCAGGGAGACAGTCGCAGGTATATGCTCTCCATGTTAACTCACCAAGATTATGATGCTCTCCATGCGAGTTCTCGGTGATCCTGTCCGATGTCTGAGTGCGGTGCTGTTGGAGGCCTATTGGAGATGCATCCCGCTTCCACGGAGATATCAAAGAATCAGAAAGTCAAAGCATACAGACCGCGAAACCATAAGTTGGGGTATACGCAAATGATTGGAATTGCTGTAGCCTCAGTATTCTCTGCATTCCTATCACTGCTATCATTGTTACTACAGCAAGATTATATCTTGCTTTGGAACGTTGAAGAAAGCATCCATACTCTTCTCCATCTCAGTTTCATCGTCATGCACAGCGCGGTAGAAATTAAACGACCCCAGTCTCCGATAGTTGTTTGACGCAGCTCCAGAAACAGGTGTCACAACCAGACCAATACAGCCGTAAAATTTCCCACGAATTGGTCGAGTAGCTGAATAAAAGTTCCCCACGGCGTGTTCTGAGAGTTGCAACAAGAACAATTGAGTGTTTGAGCTTCCTTCAATTGCATTTGCAATGTCATCGCCGTCGGGTGGCGTATCTGGTAGTATGCTCACGCCATAATCGCTGGACGAATCAGCAATGTCGACGACTTGGAAGCTGAATCTGAGACTATCTTGCAGCGGACGCATAGAGCATCCAGAGAGATGAAGAGCAGCGCCTTGGACGCTACCATACGGGGCGGAAGGATTACCCAAGACCACGCTGTGATCCTGTATGGAGTAACTGTTGCCCACGTCCTTGTCACTCAATTTGAGCTCCCCGTCCACGGCAGCCCAAGACCATGACGGCGCTCGATATGTCTTAGCTCGAGTACACTCAGAGGTTTTTGAAGGTTGCCAGAAAAGCTGCTGTGCAGACAGACATGAATCGCGGCGAGATAGGAATAGCCCGGCCACGTATGAGATGCTTTCTCCTGGGCTTCGTCGAAGTCTGCCCAATGGTTCGTCGTCGCTCGGCCCTCCGCAAACACGAAACCTGGTGTGAGTTCTGGAAGCAAACGCAGAGATCGCTAGCAGTTTGTCGCTGTCGACACCAAGACGCCTCTTCGTGAAGTCCGACACCCAGATACCACTGGATCTCGGGCGGATAGTCGCGCAAGACCTGTGCAGGATATATACCCGGTACGAGAGATTCTGGGAAACCCAAATTCCGGTTTGGTTCCTTGGAAAGCGTCGGAATCGCACCTTCGCATTCCGCGTTTGCAGTCACGCAGCACCAGTAGAGTTGGTGGGAGAAGATGAGAATGCGGCGGGACAGCAGAGATTCTTGCAACGTCCATCCCCGCCCTGTGATGGATTCCCTTAATTCGAGATCGGAGTACAATATTATCTGCCCTATGTCATTGTCGGCGCTGCACCTCAATCGCAAGGGTGGAACTCTGTAGAGACATCTTGGCTCGGCACCGTTCAACCCCGTCGACGAGCCATCGGCAGAAGCGGCGCAAAGAGTGAGTGTGTTGGTTCCATAGTATGATCCCATTCTCATGATCTCCGACTCTTTGTCCTGTGGACTATCTTGGAATATGCATAGCGCGTCAACCCAGGTATATTCGAGTCCTAATGCGGAGGCAAAGCGCATCGCATCATGAATCGTTGCCGGCAGAGATGACGCCGGAATTCCCTGCTTAAGTTCATCGTGGCTCTGCAATGTGAGTTGTATTGGATTGCCCTCCTTTCCCCAACAATAAGAGAGGGCTGCAAACCCGGAGGCTGCGACTTTGGTTTGCTCTGAGATACTTAATTTAGTTACGTCAATCAAGCTGACGTTGAGATTCGCCGAGCCCAAGACATTCTCGATCTTGAGCAAGCGAGTTGGTAAATCTTCCAATGCAATACTTTCGCGAGGGAGATTGATATCATTCAATGAGTGCCGATCTTGGGCCATTCGAAGTAGATCGGCCTTCAGCCATTCACTTCGACACTGCTCATGATATCTCATGCAAGTAGTGAGAGAGTCTTTCGAGAACTCTATGCTTCTTGAAGAAAACACATCAGTCTCTGGCGGGCGATGGGGCACAATTCTCGATACCGGATCATCTACCAGAGCTTAGCAATCAAAATACAGATGTAGCAGCCTCACTACCCGAACTCACCCCTAGGAGCACAAATAGATAGTCTTGACCAAGACTCGCCAATGACCACCTTATCTACCAGGCGAACGCTTCCCCCCGCGTTGCCCACAGCCTCGACGATTGGACCGCAATTGATTGTGCCGTCACTTTCAAATGCCAACTGAAACTCGATTCTGTGGATTGGGAATTTTACTTTGGACAGCTGGTCCAGGTCCGCGGAGAGAGCATCGAGAAACCATTCGTAAAACTGACAACCTTCCCGCGAAGCTGCAATGGCTTCATTCAGACCATAGCTTAATTTGAGCGACGAGCCCGTCTTCCGGGAATATCTCCCCTCGCCACGATCTATAAGCGGTTTCTTTTTGAAAGAATCACCATCGACTAGGATTGTTTCACAATGGTCGCACGAGTGAGGGGAGGCAATAGTCGAAAGCCGGGCCTTTACTTGTGGCTTGTACAATAGAGACCGGTCCGTAGACTTAAGTAAGTCATGGATTTGATCCGAAGTCGTTGACGCCATACCCGCTTTCAATTTAAATCATGTGAAGGCCGGTTTTCGAACTACCAGGACCAAAGTCCATTGTCAGATCTCACGAAAGGCCAACTGTCGGCGTTCCAGGCTCCATTTGCGGAACACATTGAGCCAATCAAGCCGCTCTTATGATGTACCCCTGAAGGTCAATTTGCAGGCATTGAATCCGCAAGAACCGTACCTAAGAGCTGAAGAACAAAGAGCTACTGCACGTAATCAATCACTTGGAAGTTGGTTGGCCAAGGTTGAAGTTATCAGAGAGATGGGTAGCAATACGGCATTAAATAACCAGAAATACTTTGCGACATATCACAGCATCATTCAAACTCAATATGGAATCACTTGTCTGCCACATGAGTCCGGCAGCCACTAAGAAGGAGTCGGAGAGGTGAGATTTCACGACAGACAGGACTACTTAAGAACAAGTGCCTATGCTTTAGTGATAATCAACGTGGTCGAAAGAGATCCGTTCTCCAAAATGATGGCCGAGTTTCCTTTCCTAATTGCAACACACGACAACACAATCGGTTTGAAGAACGCTGCGCTTTTCAGAGATGATGCATCAATTCGTGGCCACACATTATTTTATTAGCCATATTCCCCAAATCAAGACACAATAGTTCAAGCGCTGGGAGACTCAGCATTCCTCCACATATGAGTATACGCAACTTTTAGGCCGTCTCCAAAGTCCTTTTCGGAATGTCCTATAACCCTGAACCCGAATTTCTGATACAGCTTCTCTCCAGGGCCCGAAGCTTCTAGGTGCGCGTCAAGATGCTCCTCGTCAAACTTTTGGCAAGCCCAAGCCATCAGAGCCCTGCCGATCCCTCGATGCTGGTACTCTGGTTTGACACACATATTCTGCACGTTTGCACATGTCCTACCGGCAACATGCTTCTGAATCTCTTGCCGACCAAAACGATCCAGGGCTACCGCTGTCTTGACGGGATCGCTTCCCTCGACCCAGAAGAAACGATCCATGATGGCCTCGGTCGACTCCTGTAAATCATCCACACTTCGCAAAGGCGTGGGGATCGTCTTCTCCTTAGTAGGTGCTTCCCGATTGGGGAAAAAGAACATGGAGAAGCCCACAGCCTCTCCGTGAGGAAGTTCGGCTTTGACTACCTTCAGACCGGAATTTTCATGAATGTCCTCAACCAGCGCTCTGACTGTCTTGGCTCGGTTTTCTGGTGTGTCTTTCCCGAAGACAGACAATAGTATTGAGGCCATGTCTTCCACATCAGCCACCGTCGCCAATGACACAGACAGATCAGATCTCTCAGAAGCCATGGTCCACAATAGTGCGCGATACTAGGCACGATTTCCAGGCTTTACAATAGTGTGGGTCAATTGCCACGGAGACGATTTTCGCTCGTGCAGAACTTCCGGAGAATTTTGCGAACACCTCCGCTCCAAGGCATTAGCAATCGGATGCATCTGCAAGACTTCTGCTACTCTCATTCGAGAGTGATGGTTCTGGTGCCGCTGCAGGCATCCTGTTGGGCACCATTGCAGCCGAGCGGAGAGCCGACGAGGGAGCGTAGCCAATGAGACAGTCACGGCATTGCATATTGGTTGCACGGATTCAAGCAGTGAGAGCGGCGCCTCCAGCGCCCCGCCAGGACTCCATTCTCGGATGTGAATAACCGCTCATGCCTTAGCTCATGAGCTGATCATCTGATTAGATCTAACAGATAACGTGGATCGTGCGGGTTGCACGGAGATAAGATCAGATTGATAAAAGTTATTCCCCAACTTTTCGCACGACTATGTGCGTTGATGATGCTTATTTGGGTATGATAGGAGCTGCTGTGAATGGCATTGACAGCCCTTCTGTTACTGCAGATGCACAGTGAGATTCCTTAATACTTCCGCAACAAGTTCTATAAGCTCGTCTGGCTATACTACCATCCTACTCGGTCTGATTCTGTGCTGACCTTGTGCAACATGCAACTCCATAACGCTGGGGTGTTGTATGGGGTGCAGTGCGGTACCTGCAGAGCCCAGGGCCAGCCACTTCGCCAGACATGCCTTCCGGAGTTCTTGGGGCGGTGTCGCATCTCACGCTCTGCCCATGCAAATTGCATTTCCCCTCTACCTTCTTATGACGACACTGGCGACCAAGGAAACTGGCCCAGAGCTGCTGCGGACAACCAAGTGCGACGAGCTACAAGGAAGAGAGGCATTGATTACAGTACTCAAACAGCCGCTGATTTGTATCGAGATCCTTATGCCTGTAAGTCAACGAAGTTGGGCACCGAATGAGCGGTCGCTTCTCAGTGTCTCTAACAAACCATCGTGAAGTCTGCACAGCAGTTCTCGGGCTTCTTCCAGCTGCTTTTCTATGCAAACCCAACATGGATCGATTACGGTCTCATCTTAGCCGGCACTCTATGTGCAATCGGCGCAGGTGTGCCGTTCCCATTGATGGGTATTCTTTATGGTAATCTCGTTGATAACATGAACGACGCCACGTGTGAGGCAACATCTAGTGGCACGGCCGACTCTTATAGGGACGCAAACAACAAGAAGGTGCTACAATTGGTGTACCTGGGCATTGGTGCTTTCTTCCTAGTCTACGGCTATCTCCTCTTTTGGTCTCTGCAAAGTCAACGGCTATCGCAGAGGATCCAGGAGAAATACTTTTCGGTCTTGCTGCGACAAGATGCAGAGTTCTTTGACAAACGCCATGCAGGCGAGATCTCATCCCGCTTGAGCGGCGCAATTCAAGCAATTCAAACGGGCACTTCAGAAAAGGTCGGAATATTCCTGTCCTCCATCTCCTTTCTGATCACAGCTTATATCGTCGGCTTTATCGAGTACACCAAACTCACTGCCATGCTTATCTACTTGATACCAACGATGCTCTTCAGTTCCCTCATGTGCGGTTATCTCACCCAGAAATACGGGAGTCAAATGTCAGATGCTATCGACGCCGCGTCCTCCATAGCGTCCGAAGCTCTTAATCATGTCGCTGTTGTCCATGCCTTCAGTGCGGAGCGTCCGCTAGGCACGAAATTCACAGGCCATATGTCGAAAGCGAAGACATGGGGCATAAAGAAGAGTGTATACATCGGTGCTCAATCTGGGTTTCTGTACTTTCTGGCCTTCTCAGCCAACGCGCTTGCATTTTGGCAAGGAACTAAAGCGATAGCTGCGGCCCACCAGCAGACTGGGGAAGCCGTCACTGTAGGAGCCATCTATACTGTAGTTCTTTTGGTTGTCGATGGTGAGTTCCTTTCGAATCGCCAATGTGTTGTTCGCTTAGTTGAATCTAACCTGCACAGCCTGTACCATGATTGGTCAAGTTGCACCTCTTCTGCCCATCTTCGGCACGGCGACCACTTCCTTTCTGAAGCTGAAAAAAGACATGGAAATTCAACCACAAATAAATTCATCAGAAAACAAGGGCGAGCGCTTGCAGCACGATATCGAAACACGCGTCAATTTTGCGAACGTGACATTCTCTTATCCCTCCCGGCCAGATGTGAAGGTCCTCGAGAACGTCACGTTCGCATGTCCAGCACGGTCGCATACTGCAATTGTGGGTCTCTCTGGTAGTGGTAAATCAACTCTTGCCGGCCTCCTGTGCAGACTATACGATCTAGTAGACGGGAGCGTCCTGCTAGCAGGTCACTCAATCTCCTCGCTCGACGTTGTGAATTTGCGAGGATTCATGAGTTTGGTCCCTCAAGAGCCCTCACTCTTCGATATGTCTATCCTTGAAAACATCGCTCTGGGTCTGTCAAATGCACTCAAACCAGAACTGAGGGAGCTTGGACAAACGCTTCTTGGTTCTGATCTAGCGCGAGTTGCAGATGACCTCCGGCATGGGGCATCCTTTGACACGGCTTCCAATGCGTATGGGCCGGCAATCTCCAAGATTGCCCAGTTAGTCGTGGAAGCAGCTGAGATGGCAGACGTTATGACCTTCGTGCACCGACAAGAGTTTGGCTTTGGTACAGTTGTTGGCCAGAGCGGCAAGCTCGTCAGTGGCGGGCAACGACAGCGTATAGCTTTAGCTAGGGCGTTGATCAAGGATCCCAGCATCCTGATCCTGGACGAAGCGACAGCAGCGCTTGATTCTGCCAGCGAAAAAAGAGTACAAGACGCTATTGACCGTGTTGCAGAGAGCAGAACAGTAATCACTATCGCCCATAGACTCTCGACCATCAAGAACGCAGACAATATTGTCGTGATGAAGGACGGTGGCGTGCTTGAACAAGGCAACCATACCGATCTGCTTGCCATGGGTGGCCAGTATGCGCGGCTAGTCAAGCTACAGAATCTGAGCACCGAGAGCAGCGCGCCACGGCACGCAAGAGGCTCCATCGACAGTCGTATATCTTATGAAAGCTCGGCCATAGAGACTCTGTACACAGATACAGTGTCAGAGAAGGATGTTGCAATCAAGAAGCTAGTGACACCCGCGCAGGCAGTACCTCACCAAACCGCTGATGAAGCAGCTAAATGGGCCATCGTCAGGCTCCTGGCTCGCATACTGCGGCCATACCTGCTGTGGTTGACGGTCGCTGTTGTAGCAGCCTTCATTGTGGGCTGTACCTACTCGGCTTCAGGTGTCATTTTTGGTAACACCATCGGCATAGCCAGTCCTTGTACCCCTCCAACCACTATTTCAAGCAGAGGAGGCTTCCTCGCATTGATGTATCTCGTTCTAGCGCTTACCGAAGGAGCTGCTAACCTTGCAAGCTGGTCTGCATTCGGATATGTGGCTGAGAGCTTGGTGTATCTCACGCGGGTAAACATTTTTCAGTCACTCTTCAAACAGCCACTTTCTTGGCATGAAACTGGGGATCGCAAACCGTCCACCCTTTTATCACTTATCACGAAAGACGCAGCTGCTCTGGGCAGTTTGAGTGGGTCCATCATAGGAACAATCATGGCAGTCATCGTCAATGTCGTTGTATCGATCGTCCTTTCGCACATTATCGCCTGGAAGATAGCAGTGGTTTGCGTAGCAATCTGCCCTATCTTCCTTGCAGCCGGTTGGATGCAGCTGAGAACACTATCAAATTTCGAGAAAAAGCATGCCGATACTTACGCCCAGGCAATCGAGGTTGCAGTGGCTTCGGTCAACTCCATCAAGACTATAGCTGCCCTGTCAATTGAGGATGTCACCATGGAGAGCTACAAGAGGATCTTGAAGGGCCCAAACAGAGATGTCATGAAAGCAAGTACATTGGCTAATTTATGGCTTGCTCTTGGCTTCAGCACTGGAAACTTTCTCTATTCTTTTACCTATTGGTGGGGGTCCAGCCTCATCATCAAAGGGGAGTATTCACAAACTCAGTTCCTCATCGTTCTGGTGGCGATCCTCGTCGGTGCTCAAATGTGGGGGCAACTTCTTGTGCTTATCCCAGAAGTCTCAAGAGCCTGGTCCGCGGCGCGCCGGATCTTCAACATTCTCGACTTCAAAGACTCGTGGAATGATTCTTTCAAATCATTGGACGCTGTAAACAAAAAATCCAGAAGTGTGGATGTCGAGCCGCTTGTCGAATCGAAACCCCCGGTCAACGCTTCCAATCGAGGTACAAGCATCAAGTTCAAGGACATCGGCTTTGCCTATCCCGGGCGACCGGACATTGCAGTTCTACGGGACATGAATTTTGAGGTGAAACCTGGTCAGTTTTGCGGACTCGTTGGACCGTCTGGGTCAGGCAAAAGCACTATACTACGGCTAATTCAACGACTTTACGATCCAAGCGGAGGAGTTATCGAGCTTGATGGTAGGGCAATAACTGGTTCCGATAACCACGAATTCCGAGACTGTATATCCTTGGTTCCGCAGGACTGTGCATTGTTCGACGGTAGTGTACGATTCAACATTAGCTTGGGTGCTCGTCGAAACCAAATGGTGGAGGATCAAGACATTGAAGAGGCTTGCCGATTCGCCAATATCCACGACACGATCATGTCCCTGCCGAAAGGCTATGAGACCGAATGTGGAGCGAACGGAACTCATTTCTCTGGCGGTCAGCGTCAGCGCATTGCCATCGCGAGAGCCTTGGTCCGAAAGCCGCAGCTCTTACTACTAGACGAAAGCTCGAGCGCGCTCGATGCCGAGAGCGAGAGGGCGTTGCAGAACAGTCTGAGGCGAGCAGCCGAGAAGACTACTGTGATAGCCATCGCTCACAGACTCCAGACGGTCAAGATGGCAGATGTGATCTTCGTTGTGGACGAAGGGAATATCGTGGCCAAGGGCAGACATGAGGAGCTGATGGAAATCAGCGAAACCTATCGGCAGAATGCTCTGCACCAGATGATTGGGCATTGAACTTTCTTCGGCTTATGACAATGGATTACGACGGAAGTCAGAGCACATGAGGAAATGATCTACAACCACCCGCTAAGCTGCGAAACAAATCGAACTATTCCATACGAAGAACTTCATATACATAGAAATGCTGATTAATTCTTACTTGGCAACAAAAATGATGATATTGATAATGGCCAGGTTTCTTGTATGGCATAGAGTCAAGACGAAGCTCGGTTCAACAAGTCATTTTCATCGTCAGCGTAAATTTTGATCTTAGTGCAGTAATCTAGGTTAGGGCTTTCTTACATAGCGATCAGCGGCTGAGGACTCACTATGCATGAAAATATTGGCAGAAAATGATGTCTCTTAAATATTGCGTAGACATGAGACACGTATGACGGCTTAAAACATGGGGGAATAGTAAATGCCTGCAGCGTATTCTGTTCGACTTGTATACTACATCACACAATTGCTGCCAAGGCGTTCTAAGACGCCACTGAGCTTGGCGGTAGTATAGCACAGCAGGGCTTAGCGCGTGGGGTGAAATACTCACACCTTGCGCAGCGTGCTGTACTTCCACGAATGGGATGTACCGGGTGAGATTCGTCGCAGTACTAATTGCGCCAAAAAATACCATTAGCACGTAAGTGCTAGGATAAGTTTTATTAGGCCTTATCCTGTGATAAGATTCAAGTGTTGGGTTGATTCCCTGACATCGCAACATGGATTACGCAGAAACCCAGAATATCAGCGCCCCGAACAAGCTGACCGATTCTATCGTTTCGTTCTATTGCAATGGGTCTATATCTGCATCTTTCATTGGCCACTTGCCCACGATTTTCGATAGGAATGGGGGTATGGGCCGGTGGGGCGAATGCGGCGCAGGGCGGGAGAACGAGAACGAGAACGATGGCCAATCAGATCTGATATATGAATTGTGCTAACCCTTCATTAGTGTCGTGCTTATGGGTACTCCGCCCACCCCTTGCTCGGTAGCTCCATTGCTGCTGGCGTTGTCGTGGTTCTTTCGCACTCGGGGGAAGAATTATAGATGTCGGAAATATTTACTCACTGAAGATTGAGAAGGAGATAAATACAGCCTCTCTCCTCTGTATTTTCCTCTGCCTGGCATGCAACGCCATCATCTCAATCTCCCCATTTGCATGTTCCATTATACTAGAGAACCTCTCCCCAATTCAACCAAGACATTCATCAGTATTCGATCGACTCCAAGTATAAGTCCGCACCGTGGTTACGACCAATATGTTCAGAGGTCAGAGCACAGGTGATGATGGTGGTCGAAATAGACGTATTGGCGGAGCTGCCGACGGTCCAGTGGGACTAATCTTCAAAGGTCTTGCAACCGGCGTGGGCCTTGCTTCTGAGAGCTACCATCATCGAAAAGAGAAAAAAGTCCGCTCGGGAGAGCAGAAATCAGCCGCGGGAAGCACTACCGAGGCGGGAGATCCCTCGAATGATACGAGTGCAGAATTGCCTGAACAACCCGTATACGAACTAGCACATGAGGAGGATATGAATATGTCCCGACGGATGGACGAATCGGCTTGGAAGCTCGACGAAGCACAAGATGAAATCACTCAAGGGCAGCCGCCATCGTACGCCGTCTTTGAACGTACAGGAGACGAGGCTCAGGTTGTTAACTCCTTCTTGCAAAATCATCCTCTACCCACTTCAGATACCCTCTATCAACTTGCCGTGCCCGTGGTCTTGACTCAACGAAGGCCTGGAGCTCGTACGCGCGGATTCGTTCGTGCTTATGCACCCATTCTTGAAGGTGTCGGCATTGACCAGCCCGCATTCCTTGAATTCCTCGATAACCTTAACAAAGCGGTCGAGCCATCGCCCTGGATTCAAGCCATCAACCTTGCATCATTAGCTGGAAATGCCGTCCCAGAGCCGTTCACGATGATCATCTCAGCAGCAGTTAAGCTGGCCGCCGATACGGCGAGTGAGGCCCACAGCCGAACTAAAACCAACAAGTTTCTCGATGACATGAACCAGTCATACTTTGCTCCTCGAGGCTTGGTCGCCCTGGTGATGACATGGCGGCCAAGCAAATCAGGGGAGCTGATGACGAACGTCGACTTCACTATGAACTCGTCTATAGCCAAGGCTTCCAGTCAAACACAAGACAGGTGGTGGAAGAACACACAGCACAAGCTGTCACAGTCAAGCGGTGCAACGTCATTCGAGTTCCCAGAGACTGCACCTTTAACCTTTCCAGTGCTGGATGATCTCATGACCGCAGAGGCCGAGGGCCCCAGCGAAACTAAAAAGAAACAGTCTGCGATCAAGAACGGAGGCGCCTTCGTGGAGTCTTATCTTGACAAGAGAGCAAGAGCGAAGTGGGCTGGCGAGAACCCGGAGAGTAAAATGGCTACTGCAGCTCCCAAGGAGGAGTTTTATTCCAGATATGCAGACCCAAATCATCCTGCTAGTAGTGGTGATCCCATAGCTTTCTTGACCGGGGGCCACCTACAAGGGTTTAGAGGTCGAGGAGGTATCGAGTCATTACGGGCCCGTGGTCTTGGCCACAGAGACTCCGGGTCAAACTCAAGGGGTCTCGGTATCTCGCGGGAAGGAGGTCGAGGTCAAGCTATCCGACAGCGTCGCGAGGAAGGTAGAGGGTTGGCGGCCGGGAATGGGCTAGGAGGAATTGGTCCTCTAAGTTTGGTCCAAGGGGCTAAGAAGTTCTTGCAAGACGTAGGTATACTGACGACTGATATACTGTACCGATCCGCGGCTAATATGACAATAGGACGTACTCTATCTCATGATAGTTCAACGACCGACCGAGGAGCAGCTGGCTGCAAGCGAAACTTTATTGGCTTCGTATCAGCAGCGACAGCGCTAATTAGTATCGTGTTCTCCCTGAACCCAACAATGCGGAGTGCATCATTGTTAGAAGTTGTCGGCTCTTCCTAGGCCTGCCTTATCTAGAGGCCATACCATATGACCATGCCACTCAACCGGGATGACAGTATAAATTGCCTCGATTTCTCGCGTCGCGGTTCGCTTCGCACCAGTCGGGCTTTCTTCCAGCCACCAGACTCCACCAACCTGTGCAACGGTTGCGAAGAAATGTGCAATAACCACCAGTGCTCGGGGTCTTTGCTCACCAAGCATTTGAACAAACTTCTCAGGAACAATGATGGAGAAGAATTGAATGCGCCTACAGATAGCATATTCCGGTTCGCCACTGTCGATGGCCTTCTGTATCGATCCAATATAGCTGAGAGTCTTCTCATACGCTTCCCGAGTTTCAGAGTCCCAGTTATCGCCAGACGCAATTGTTTGAGTAAGCAGCCCAGTGAAATTCTTCCTGAACTCTGGATTCCAATAGGACTGATCATGCCCAAAATAAGGATACGAGAAAGCTATGATCGGCAAGCTCAACTGGCTTGCCGCTCCTGGTTTCGTGATGGCATCAACGCTCGCCCAAATGAGGGTTCCAGCTCCTCTCCCCATGTAAATCCAGTCCATTGGTGGTGAGTAGGGGCTAAGGTCCCGCTCTTGTAGCATAGCAAAGGAGTTGATCAAGATTGTGAGAGAGGTGAAGCAGATGGCATCTGTCTTGTCCACAGTCAGATTCGAGACAGCCTTCCGCTGCTCGCGCATGGCTAAAATCAGGTAGTTCTGCCGGGCGGCAAAGAGTTCTGCGTCTTCTGGGTTGTCCCTCAACAGGTGGGTGGCTGAGGATGACAACAACGCGTACAGCAGATTGTCGTTGTCCAAAGCTAGAGAGGGCACAGTCTTCGACCACAGATCCGTCCATTCCTGGGCCGGATTTGTCGGGAAAGGGTTAGATAGTCTATGCAAGAAGTTCTGCATAAGGCGATGTTCCAAGATGCGTCGTTCGCGAGATTCTGGGATATCGACATGTTGCTGGTCAAGAGCATTGATGAAGCTAGCGACATCCGCCGGTCCTCGGCCTAGGACTTCGGTGAGCCCTCCAGCGATTTCCATTCCTACATCTCGAGAGGTATCCAACGTCAACTCCATACTCGAAGCATTGTTGGACACGTCCGGTAGAGGGTGCGGCTCTCGTGCGCCAGTGGCCGTAGGCGCGCTTGGGCTCTTTGCCGACCAGGCGCAGTCAAGTTTCAAGCGACAGCATTGGCCGCACAATGGTCTCGTTTCATCGCACTGCAGAGCTTTTTGTCAATGGTCTGGCTGTGAGAATGTGCTACTGGGCATACTTTGACGCGCCGTCTCCTACATATTAAACAGCCGTTTCGTGATTTCTTGAAGCCGACTTTCGCGCGTCGGGGTTCGTCTTGAGAGGACATGTCGATCAGATCTCCAGTTAAGGGTTGCCTAAAAATCAGTTCATCTGCTATCCATCTCGAGGAACATGACATAACACGGGGCGCATCAGGCAGTCTGATTCAGCCTTTGGATTAGATCTCCTAAGATTGCTTAGACCCGATATATTGTTCCATATTTTGGGATGCAATGAGTAATTTAGTTACAGTGGCATTACATTGTAGGCACCACAAGTTTTCCCCAGCGTAGGATTGTAGTGAGCGCACGGATCCTTCGGCCTGCTTCAATCCTTCCAGGGCTGATTTTAGTGCTATGGCTCTAGCACTAATGTACCTAGGTTTCCTCCAGTTTATTGGGCCAGTGCAATGCACCCGTTTGACTCCACTATGAGACTTTACCGCCCTAATGTCGTTGCCCCTCAAGGCAGACGAGCATCCAGTTAAACAATAGTCCGTCTTTTTATTTTAATGACAGCAGTAGCTATGCATTTAAATGGTAACGGTCGAGCTATATACTTCTATTTGTCGGTACACTCGATAGGACCTGGTTGCCTCCGTGAATTCATATCTTATTCATTTCTGCCACTGCATGTTCTGTCCTTGCGATTGTAAAACTACGGCTTGACGAAAGGGATATGGTGATCGAAACTCAATATTGGAAATTCATCTGATAGCACCAATCGACTGATCCTCCTAATCTGCGGCAACGTGATGTCTTGATCCAATGGACATGTATACTGCTCTGTGTCAATGTTAGATCCCATGCGCATTTTATCAATATAGATGTGGGCCAAGATGAATCACTAGTTCCGAGTTGACGAATGTGGCTACAGTCATTTATGAGAAACGTGAAGTCCAAGGACAATTTATCTATGTGCCCAATCCGGTACATCCAGATTGTCGGGCTTTGGGATGCAGTCTAAGACTTGTGCTGCCAACTCAATAAAGTGCTAGACTGAGAGGCAAAACTCGTGAGGTGGAAAGTCTGAAGCTGATATTGATGGCAATCGCAAGATACCAGCTAAGTTTAAGTCACACAGGTGGAACCATAGATGGACCATGTAGCTGTAACTATATCTCATGATGATGATATATATCCGTCTGCTGCATAACCCCTAGACACCAATCGGTGACAAACAATAAGCGGGGCAACATCAGAATCAAGTTTTGCCCCATTCAGGCAGATAAGATGCAGGATATTCCGGATCCTTGGCCATTTCCGTTCTGACACCATGAACTTAGTGCCGTGGCCGTCGTGCTGCATTAGCAACTGAATTAGACTTCATAGGCAGATCAGACGAAGGGACAGACATATGGTACAGCAATCTGCACGATTGCACTCCACTTACTCCCATATGACATCATGCCGCCTGTAAATATTCTGAAATTCGGGGTGGATTCGCCAGCTGATGTTACACCAATCCGAGAGCTCCAGAAAGCGGGTTACGATGCGTCGCAGGTCGTCGGCCTCATCGGGAAGTCTGAAGGTGAATCACCTCCCATATGAATTGGAGGAAGCCAAACACTTATAAGAGTTGTAGGAAATGGCTGCGTTAACGATTTCTCACGGACACTGAGCTCGATGGTCTGGCACCCGCTTCTGCCTCATGATTCCGTCAGCGTATTCTCGGGTGGCACGGAAGGCGTACTGAGTCCTCACGTCACATTCGTGGTCAAGGAGCACAACGGCGCAAACACTGGATTGCTTGCTACGAGTGGCCGGACGAGAAAGCTCGAGCCGCACGAGGTTGGCACCGCTGAGCAGGCAAAAGAAGTCCACAGGACCGTCTCACTGCTGATCGAGGAGCTCGAGTCTTCCAAGGATGCCATCCATCTCGTCATAGTCAAGTGTCCGCTACTCACTAATGCGAAGATTCAAGCCATCAGAGACAGTGGAGGGACGCCGCCTACTTCCGACACCTATCAGTCGATGGGCATGTCACGATATGCGAGTGCAGTGGGCGTCGCTGTGGCACTGGGGGAAATCCCAGAAGCGGAACTTGAATCTGCCCTCAAATCGGGCATAGCGTGGAGTGCGGCAGCCAGCTGTAGTTCAGGGGCAGAGTTGGAGGACTGCCATATTCTCATCCTCGCCTCTTCGCCCGAGCCTGGTCGACTCAAGGCCGCGTCTACGTTCATGGAGGATGCGATCGACGGTAGGGCTGTGGTAGAGGCACTGGGAGAAGTCAATCGGGATGGTGGTCATGTCCTTCAAGTATTCGCCAAGGCCGAGGCCGATCCTAGCGGACTGATCAGAGGCAAACGGCATACAATGAATACGGACAGCGACATACAGAGTACCCGTCATGCTCGAGCTGCTGTTGGGGGGTTGATTGCAGGACTGACTGGAGACACACAGATATATGTCAGTGGCGGAGCAGAGGGTCAGGGACCACCTGGCGGAGGAAGCCTCTGCATGATATACTCATGTCCATGATGGGTTGATAGGAGATAGGTTCTATGTTCAGGTTGAGAACCATCAGTCGAGCTCTGATGCAGCGAACGGTGTCTGGATGGACTGAAATGTAACGAATCTTCCCAATATGAATTGAAGCTTCTTAAGGACTTTTCCAAGCAACAATACTCAGAATATAAAAATAAACTCCTCGTTTTCAAGATCCGTAAGGTTTTCAAACGCGTGCTCGCCAAGCGCTTCAGTTGTGGATGGCTGCTCCTCAGCAGTTCCGCTCTCATTCACGCCTGTGCCCTGCATGGCGGCGGCCCTCTCCGTAGACTCGAGACTAGTATCAACAATAACTGCGCTCTTTCCCATTACGACTCGCTTCTTTGAGTGACTCTTGTTCAAGTATCCAAGATAGGCGCTGGTGATCCCTACCAGAATGACAATAACGCAGAACAAGGAGAGATTCGAGCGTAGGCCACGGGAATAGGATGGACTTTCTGTTTGTGTGTATAAGAGAGGGCCGATCACGTTGCCTGCAGACTGGCCAATGAAGAGCACGGCGCTCGTGCATTTTCGCTTGGTATCGCCTGCGGTGTTCTGAGAAGACCAAGAGTAGATCAAAGGAGCTATTCAATTAGCATGCACCCTTTAAAGGTCAGGAGCTCAGCAATAACTTACTTATGCCGGGATACACCGACAAGATGTAATACCCAGCCAGGAGAGGAGCTTTGTGGGAGGCCTCGTGGGGGAGAGCTATAAGAATCACGCAGCCTGCTATAGCGGGGAGGCACAGTAAGGCAATGACAGGACCCTTTCGTTTGATCTTCTGGGCCAAGAATGCACTGCCTATACAGGCGAGGAATTGAACGGCACCAAACGGAATATTGAACAGGATAGTCTGGAACTTGTCGAAGCCGAAAGTGCTGATGATCAAGGGCCCAAAAGTGGAAATACCTCCAGATGGAACACTGATGGCGAAGATTAAACAGAACCAGAACCATGTCTTCGGATCGAGAAGTGCCTCTTTCAATTGGTCGTTACTCCATTCTCGAGATACGACACCCATCTGGTTCATTCGGAGTCGTTCGACAGCAATGAGTTTGTCATTGTCATTGAGAAACTTGGCTTCCATTGGTGAGTCGGGCATAAACCAAAACATGACAAATGAGAAGACGACTGTGACTAGGCCGAAGAACAAGAAAATGATCTGAAATTTGGTAAGCGATTGTACTTCATCTATTGAATAGTACAAACCTGGTATGAATGAAGATGTGATGATATATGACCGATGCCCCAAGTGATGAGGCTGCCGAACTAGTAGCTGCATCAGCACTCTCAAAACCACAAGCTAGTCTACCGTTGTAGAACTTACCATGAAAGTAAAACCATTCATGGCATACCAACTGCTGGCTCTCACTGTCTGCTCCCGACGTCGCCACCACATCTGGGTGATGGCGATGAATGACGGCGCGACACTGGCTTCGAAAGCACCCAAGAGAAATCTGGTCGCGAGCAATCCCCCGAAACTGTTTGCTGTAGCCATGCAGGAGAGCGTGATTCCCCAACCGAGGACCATCACGCTTGTAAACTTGCCGATTGGCAGGCGCACAAGTAGATAGGCCAGTAGAGGCTGCATGACCAACTGGGCTAGGTACACGATGCTCCCCAGCCAGCTGTACTGCTCGCCCATGAGACCCGTGTCACTAATAAGGCCAAAAACTGAGGCGTAGGAGAGTGTCGCCTTGTCAAGACCTTGAAGGAAGTAAACGAAGAGCATCATCGGCAGTATGATACAATCAATACGCCGTAGGACGCGCTTATCATCGTCTGGGGAGATGACCACGCGCCCCTCGGGGTTCTTGTTGAGAAAGTCGGCAGCGGCATCGCGGCGGCGATGAGGATCCGGAGCATGTTCCACAATCTCAACGGCACGCTTATCGTGTTCCTGGTCTCCAGCCATGGCACCGACGAGATGTATGCTTCTCGGAGAGATCTTGGTCAAGAAAATCTAAGGCAAGATGAGACCGAGCAGCAAAGAGGGGTTTTGTACACCCCGAGTCTGGAAGCAAGTCATGTATCCCGGAAAAGTAACGTGACAGCCCCTTCATGCTGATCGCCTCACGGCTATACATGATTCAATCAGAACTGGCTATGGAAGTCGGCACATGCATGGATACATAGGACATAATCGACCATTTGGGTCGATCGTTTGCTCGTTGCGGTGACCAAGCGCGCGCATTCCTGGCAGTACTTATCTTTCTAGAAGGCTGGACAAGGCTTACAGGACCCGACATTGTGTCGTCTGGGGTCGGGTTGTGGGGTAGCCAGCCATACCCCAGAGGATGTTGGGAAAAGATAAGTACATATCTAGTGATGCCCGGTTGGCCTAGGCTGGGCTATTTGGGCGGTTTGCCCGTGAGCAAGCAACACCAAAGTACACATCATGCCAGATAAGTAATGAATATGTGCCTGTCTAAACGCCCCCTCTATTTGATGTCATCATAATCTCGAGGTTCTATGAGACACTCAAAAACCCGTTTCATCAACACAAAAGTTAGCTCCTTGTCCCAGTTGCCCAGGCCGTCGCAAGAATCACGCACCACTCTACCCCAGGTTTCTTGCCATGCGATGTGGATACCATTTAGCTTTGATCTGAGATCTGAGTGGGGCCTAATCCCCCTCGAATTTGTTGATCCACTTTGCGAGGGCATCATGCACAGAAACACAGAACTATGGCGCGTCAGTACTCAGAGATATTCTCATTCTGCTTCCTCTTACTCGATTGATTAAGGCGACTAACACCCAACCCAGGACCAAGTGAAGCTCCAATGCCAATGGACAGGACAGCTGGTGCAGTAGCCATGGAAGGGTTCTAACTACAATGTAGTGGTACCACGGATGCACACTAACACTACATGTAGGGAACATGCCAGCCCCGCAATTAGTGTATGTTTACACGCAACCAGGAGTGATGCCATATTCAGGTTCGATATCATGGAAACTGGCAAGGTGTCGTTCGGGGCGCGCCATCACATCTAAAAACTGTATTTGAGAGCCCGCGATCAGCGACGCCTATCACGAACCAACGTGCTGGAGTGCGCTTGCCCGGCTTGTCCAATCACACTGCTGCATAACCGCACGACTGTGGGTGGATTCCTTCCTCCCAAGGGACCTCACGGGAGTCCCAGCTGCAAGGAATGAATGGCAAATAAAGGCCAAACTCGTTAGTTCCTAGATACGGCTCCGCCTCCGAAACCTAAACCTTAGCAGCCCAATCTGGTGCCTCGAGTCGGGACTCGCGGGTTCGCCCACGTCTTCCCCATACTCCACAATTGCCGATATTCGCCCATGGCTTAAGTTAGTGTCTGAACTACGGCAACCTGGGGAGCATGGAGGTGGAGAACGTCATGGCTGGGCTTGGGATACACCTGCGTGTTTGGAGGCTCAGAAGTTGATCGTGAGACTTCATCCCGCGGGATGCTCTCCGTTTACGCTCCGATGATTCCCCACTTGGCTGCGAAGTACGAATGAGACGCCCGGATGAGGGTTCGCCTGCTTCTCACGATGACATGTCGCCTGCGTAGACACGTTCAGCAGAGGTATCCGACAGATACTGGGACTGTTTTCTCGTTCATAAGCAGGATGAACCCCGCCCGGATTCTAGGTTCAAAACTACGACGCTTTTGCCTTCAATCACTCTATACCGGCTCCCAACTCTTCACTTGGAATTGGTCTGCTAGGAACGAAACATTATCTACCCAGCAAATCCTATTTCTGGACTCCTCTAGTCGTCATCATCTTAGCAGGAAAATATTCCTATTCAATGCTTGTGCGATATTTGCCGTCATGTTCAATCAATACGAACGCGTCCCACAGCAGTATTCGCTGCTAGGCGCTCATAATGAAGCCAGTGGAGCAACAGAGACGACTATCACGTTGGAAGCCATGGCAAATAATGAAATTAATATGCCTTCTTGCAAGTGGACTTTCGAAGCTGTTGGACCCAATGTTTTCCGGACAACTTTCACGACTCCTGACCATCCATTGCCACCATTTCCGTCAACCAGACGGCCCGACCTGAACTCTAGGAAATTGAATGTTGAAGCCAAGTCTAATCAAGATGGAAAGTCTCGCACCATTCGGTCTGACATGGCCAAAGCCGTGGTGGACTGGGCTGGGCCGCCTGTCGTCTCCCTCTTCCTTGATGGCGCAGAAAAGCCCATTCATAGAGACCTAGCCTTTCGTTCATATGCCATTGATGACACTGGTATTGCCCACTATACGACGTGGAAGAAAGATACCCTCCACGTTGGCCTTGGAGAGAAAGCAGCCCCGATGGATCTAAGTGGTCGCGGCTTTCTCGTAACGGCCTCTGACACATTTGGTTACGATGCATACCGAACAGACCCTCTCTACAAGCATATCCCTTGGCTGATCAATGCCACTCCTGAAGGATGTGTTGGGATCTTTTCAACATCACATTCACGGGGGAGCTGGTCAATTGGATCAGAGATTGATGGTCTGTGGGGGCATTACAAGGTATATCGCCAAGCGCATGGTGGTCTTGAGGAGTATATCATCGTCGGAAGGACCGTCGCTGAAGTTGTCCAGTCATACGCGAAGCTCGTAGGGTTTCCTCTACTGGTCCCGCGATACATGATGGGCTATATAGGTGGTGGGATGAAATACAGCATGGAAGACTCGCCCCGAGCGTGCGACTCAATCCTTAACTTCTTTAAGAACTGCGAGAAGCACGATATGCTTTGCTCTGTGTTCCAGATGAGTTCTGGCTACACCGTGGCAGAGACTGAACCCAAGACCCGGAACGTCATGACATGGAATCGGCACAGATTTCCAGATCCGCGGGCTTTCACTCGAGAGTCCCACAAGCATGGAGTACGGTTATTGGGCAACGTCAAACCCTATGTTCTGGCCAATCATCCCGATTACCCAGCTTTGGCGAAAGCCGGCGCCTTCTTCAAGGATCCGGGAACCAAGAATACGGCAGTGGCGAGGCTCTGGAGTGCAGGAGGCGGTGAAAGTGGCGAAGGTAGCCATATCGACTTCACTTCGAAGGCAGGCTACGACTGGTGGTATAAAGGGGTGCGTGATCTGAAGGATATTGGCATTGATGTCATGTGGAACGACAATAATGAGTACAATATCCCGCGCGATGACTGGGAATGCGCACTTGAAACTGTCGCTGTTCCCGAGGGCGAGACACGAAAACATATCGGATTGTGGGGTCGTGCAGTGAACACTGAACTCATGGGCAAAAGCTCGCATGATGCTACTGTAGAAGCTGAGCCCCAAGAACGACCTCTTGTTCTGACCCGCAGTGCCACTGCCGGGACCATGAGGTATTGTGCCAGCTCTTGGAGCGGCGATAATGTCACAAGTTGGGAAGGGATGAAGGGTGCCAATGCGCTAGCGCTGAATGCTGGGTTCTCTCTACTTCAGGTATGATCTGGAATTTAGTTCGAGAATTCATGCATACACTAACAATTAGTAGTGTTATGGTCATGATATTGGCGGTTTCGAGGGCCCACAGCCAACTCCAGAACATCTCGTCCGCTGGATTCAATTGGGCATTCACTCGCCTCGTTTCGCAATCAATTGCTACAAGACCAACCCCGACGACAATCTCATTGGTGATGTTATTGAGCCTTGGCAATACCCATCGGTCTCTCCAATCATCAGGGCTGCAATCAAACGCCGTTACCAGCTCGTGCCCTACACCTATTCCTTGATGCTCAAGTCTCACCGTGATGCTGTTCCGCCTCAGCGATGGACGGGCTGGGGCTATGAGTCGGATCCCAACGTGTGGTCCAAAGAGGTTACGCGGGGCGACTCGCAGTACTGGTTCGGTGATGCACTATTGATAGCTGGAGTGTATGAGCCTGGTGCCTCTTCTGCACGGGTTTACCTGCCAGACCAAGGCAAGGATCCAGGTTTCTTGAATACCGCGGCTCCCTACCAGTTCCTTACCGCCGGAGAATGGCATGAGATATCGTCCACATGGCACACTTCTATACCCGTGATTGCACGTATTGGATCAGCCATACCAGTTGGGAAGTCGGTACCGACCACATGTCTTGCCGCAGAAGACGAAGAGTTCCCTAATATTGCCAAGGACGACTGGCGTGGTGTAGAAGTATTCCCTCCACCGATTTCTTATTATCCCGGTCTCCCAGAAGTGAACGTAGAGATTACATCAGGAGGTATCAAATGGTTCACTAGCGAATGGCTTGAAGATGATGGGATAAGCCCGGCGGAGAAGGCAGACCTATTCACTGCGACTATCGCCTATGCTGCATCCAAAGATGGCATCATCGTGAAAGTTAGCTTCAATAGGGAGGGCAAGTTTGAGCCACTCTGGCTGAGAAATGGTCTACACATTGTTTTACCCGTAGGCGAGGAGCGTGCTGTAAAGCTAGCCGATGGTGCCCAAGGGCAATTGCATGCCGGTGAGCGTGATGACAAGGGTCGGAGTACCTGGATATATACTACTTGACATACAATAGAACGTTAAAACGTTGCAGGGAAAGTTCTACAACCAGAAAGGAATTCCAGTCATTACATATAATCGAAGAGCACATCAGTCCAAAATGTTCAAATCGCCGGGCCCAGCTGACGACCCCAAGTGGTATTTGGGACTCTTACATTTATCTTCTCTTCTTCCAATTCACGTGACACAAGTCCCCTGGGTCTCCCTCTTTTAACGTTTCGTAGGCGAACTTTACACGGCTCCAAGCGCTTTGCTGGTCTCAAGTCCGATGCCTATAGCAGATCCGACGATGCCTGCTGACCGTATCAAAGCTGCCGTTTAGGTTGGAAGTTTATGGATCGATGGACTCGATGAGATGGTCTGACGGCTCTCAACGCAGGACTATCTGCTGGGCAGGATGGCATCGATTTCCCAACCCTTGATCTTTCCAGCTTGTCTGTCATCGTATCACAGCGTCAGAAGGACCTCGGTTTCCTCGCCACGAACTCCCGACACACGCTATCAGGGGAGATCATGCCACACTCATCCGTCGAATCGGAGCCGCCGGTGCTGTTTTGATCACAGACATGAATGGCACTTTACCTCTGGGATCACCTTCGACCATTAGCGTATTTGCTAATGATGCAGGCACCTGACGGATGGCCTTGCTTACTAAGACCCACCGGTCACCAAGTTGGTTTGGAGTATGGCACATTTGAAATCGGCCGCGGCTTAAGCAGCGTCCGGCATGCCTAGGTGATCACACCGTTGGACGCGATCAAGGTCCATGCCAACCAGAGTGGTACAGAGTTCAGTATATTCTAAACCTTAACCATCTTGCGGTTGCCGACTTCCATAGCATATATCCCGTTCTTGATGTATGCATAGTTTTTCTCAAAGTTTCCGCTGCAGAGCCATGCGACCAAGTATCTAGGAAATTTCTCATACTAAAACTAAGTCTCCACTCGAGTGAAGTCACGCTCGAATGTAATCAATAAAAAAGGCCTTGATTACTTAAGTTCTGTATGAGAAAGAAAAACGATGTATATCTCCTTGTGTTAAAATTAATCCGACTCTTCTTTAAGGACTACTCTAAAACCCCAAAGAAGCCCAGAGAGCAAGCCCACCAACGACCCACGGGAACATCATCCTGAGGCTCATCTGCGCATTGAACTCCTTCAAGAGGTCAAGCGTTTTCTGCGAGCTGGTCTTCATGGGCTCCATTCCGCTAGAATTTGGTTTTGCAATCGCTAACAACTGATTCGATGGCACTACCATCACCTTTCTCACCCACATCCAGCCAATCGGCATGATTCCCGCCGCTGTAGCCCAGATCTTCCAGGGCAGACCAGCTCTGTTTACCTGGTATTCGGTGTAGGCAACGGCGCCGATAGCGATGAAGGTGGTCACGTCAAACAACGGAACCGTGGCAGACATGGACCAATAAAAGTACTCCCACTGCTGCGCGGCATCCTGTGGTGACTTCTGCACTGTTGGGTAGATTGCAGGTAGCAGACGATAGCCTGATGTCATGGTACCGCCGTTGATGAGACTACCGGCGATTGCTATGCCTTTGAGGGCAGGGAGGTAGGCGTGGATGGGAGACATGGCGATTGCAAGATATGAAGGAAAGGCAATCTGATTTGACTTGAGCAAATTGACGTCCCTGAAGACTCTTTTAAGATGAGCAGGGCAGGGCAACCTTCAGTCGACAACACGAATAAAGTGCTGAAGAGAATGAGGAAGAAGAGACAGGCAAATTCCAGTCGACACGTAACATCCGTGGGCGGATGAAACCTTTAAACTCAGAATATTCAGCTTTGGATGCCGCCTCAGAATTGCACTATCAGCGAAACTGCACCCCGACACATATCAATTTCTGGTGTTGTCCTTCAAAGAGCCGAGTTTCCAAGCGGCTGTCTGACATTTCTCTGCTTGGGGAAGTTTAGGTGGTGTGACCCAAGCCACCGTGGACGGGCTGCTCGGTATAGACGTTCGTTCTAGACAAAAGATAGCGCATCCGCCATGAAAGCCACAAAATGTAGAAGCAGCTTACACATTCCTCTATCTGGGGTCGCAAAGCCGGGGTAAAGAATAAAGGAAAGTCCACAGTCCATAGGGAAGCTGGACATACTAGTAAAGTTACTTTTGCGTATTAGTGGTTTTGAAACTGGCTCTGACCACCTTGTTTCAGCTCAGTCCACGAGCAGCTAGAACATAACGTTGTGTGGCTTTCTGCATGGACAGAGTTAAATGGGTCCAGTTTGGCTTTGTCACTTCATTCAGCGTTATCAGCCAGGAGGTCCGCACGGGAAGCTGCACACTTCTCTAAGCCGCACTGCTTTCGCGAGTATATAACTCAACAACGCAACTAAAATAAAATATTTTAAAAATAAGAGATTATATGACATAGAGTAATCAATCCAGATACGAGGATCAAAAGTTTTGCGATTTTTTCCTCGACTTTTGTTATTAATATTTGTTTCAATTTCGCCAAAATATGTGGGGCAGTGTGCATCTTTCTGTGCGGACCTCCTGCAGCGTAAGTTAAGTTTAAGCACATGACGATAAACTACAGCGAGCTAAAACTGTATGCCTACTGCAGTGACCAATCTTCTTACAGCACCGAAGAACTCGATAAGCCCCATGCTCCACCAGGACCTCTTCTTCCAACCTTCCAAGATTGGCAGTCTCTCATCCTCGAAGATGGCCTTGACATAACTGACGGGAATCGTCTTTCCATCCCCAAAACAGCCCATCATTAAAGCAACTTGGCCGCAGTTCACTTGATGCTCGGCTGGTCCATAGACCAATTCTGGATTGTCCTTGAGCTGTCGCTGGATGCGGGCTTTAATGAAACTGCCAAGATCATCGACAGTGAGGGACACGCCATCAAAGGAGTATTCCAACATTTCCTTGATCAAATCGTTTTGGGGATCGTTGTTTCCCTGCTCTTGACCAATGTCCCGACGTGATAGAGAGATGTCGTGCTCAATGGCACCATGGGAAGCGAGGTTCTCAAGATTGAGATACTTCCTCCCATCGTTGATCTGGCTAGCATTCCAGCAGCCGAAGTAGTCGAAAAAGGAATAAGGATTCTTGAGGAAAGCCCAGATTCTCTGCCAGGTGCCGACAGGTTTCTTCATGTATGCCTTGGCCGGGTTGTGGTACTCGAAATAGGTCGGTATGGCAAAGACAGAGCCGAGGAGCTTACTCATGCCAACGTGGCTCATGGATGCATTGAGATCTTTCATGTAGATTTTGCGTCCGCTGCGTTCAAGATAGCCATGGTTGGCAAGAGCATTGACGACGGGGCAAGGACTCCTGCTCGCGTTCACAGGTGCCTTTGCATATTCTCCGACAGACAGGGAGGGAGACATTATGGCAAACGGGCCAAGAAGGACTTGGTGAGGTGAGAATCGAAAAGCCTAGGGTTTGGGGGGAAAAAAAAGTTTCTCTAACGAGAACTACTCAAACTGACTCGACCACTCAAGGGTTGAGGGACAAACGGGAGCTCGAGGTGGGAAGAGCGATGGTGATAATGATCAGACGTGTTGGGGTATGGAGAAGGATTTACGAGATAAACCTTTTCATCCGACTACTATGAAGACCCTGCGTATTGGCCAGGCAGAGACCTTACCACCATCCTAGTGTTGCATCTGTGGCGCCCACTTGAACTCTGCGCATTGCCAATGACCCCGCGTATTGGCCACAGCGTTTCTAGCCAGAGTTCAAGCCATGCTTGAAGCTATTTTCAGCCGGGGTTCAAGCCAAGCTTGAAGCTACTGTATTGTTGAGCTTTAAAGGCTCGCAGCGGTTCGTGTAAAGCAGCTGAGTAGACAAATCTGGAAGTGACCATATATAACGGGTCTATACGATTTGGGATCTTCGTGGCTGTGTTCTGCCGATCAATTATTGTAAGTAGTTCTTATATAATTACTGTCAACTGGATCCAAGTTTCTTCGCCGAACGTTGGCGTAAACTAAAATAGACTCTTAGGTTACGAAATTAACCTCGTAAACTCGAAGAGCTCGTGCATATAGTATTAAGATTTACTAGGCTTTTCGTACGTAACCATCGACAACCCGTCGTGCCTTCCTTTTCTCTTTGGAATCGTTCTTATTAAATATAAACACCGAGCTATTCGAATAACACTTTGGCGTATGGGCTACCGTTTTGATCGTGTTTAACTTTATTGAGATGCTTACATCTGGATGGTTTCAAATTGCATAAGCCCCTTAAATGTACTTGTAGACAAGGAATGTGATCAGGCTAAGCTAGTAGCGACCGGGACGACCGCCACGCTGCGTATATAATCAGCCTTAAACTTTGTCTTGGAACATTCTCAGCCTTAGGCTGAGTATTACTGTTTTAGAGCCTGTTCGCAAGTGAGCTTGCGAGCCTGTCAAATTCAATTGGATAACGTGTCATGTGTCTCTTTCTAGCCGGCGCCGTACGCTCTCCCGTATTCGATACTAGTCGCGACGTTTTTTGCTTTATATAGATAATTGTCTACCGTGCTATAAGTAAGTATTAATATACGTTGTTTGGTAATTAAACCGTTATAATGAAAGATTTGGAAAATCTCGTTGGGCAAGGAAGCTAATCCGTGACGAAGCAAACCTTACTTCATTTTGAATTTTGATCGAAATCCAAGAACTAAAGATTAGTTTCACCAGCCACCCTTACGATAAAAGGAAAAGAAAATGAAAGGTAGCTTGTTCAAATAATATACATACAATGGTTTAGTAGGTATTTTTAGTCCCGAGCTTGATTCTGTAAGAATTCTGCGACCAGGCTTTTAGTTTCTGCAGGCTGGCATTTCAGCTCTTTTGGGATAGCTAAGATTCAGCCAGCCCCAGCAGTTCGTGTAGCGGACTGAGCAGATGAATTTAGGATCAGGCCATGTCAAAACGTCTAATTCACGACGACTCAGATGGCAGCCACGCGGCATGTAAGCACCATCAGCTCAAACTTTCAACTGGAATTAGACAAAAAAGGTTGTTCCAGACCTCGCAGGATAGCAATCGTGGAGGGTGGGCGCTGACGAGGCAGAGTAGGCAAGCTCAGGGTCGGCTTAATCACGTTCCCGAACATTTGCGCTTTCTACCATTGATTAATCATTACGAGTTGGAGTAAGATAATAAGGTCACGCTGTACCATCTCATACGAAATCCGGTGAACTCAGGCTTTCACTTCACGGTGCTTCACGTATTCTCGTGTTAATTGCACTCATCAATCAACAGCACTGTGTGTTGCATTTCGCCTTTGAATTTGAGTTGCCAGTGCTCTCACCATCCCTCATCAACACTATTTAGAGACCAGCTGAAACGCTGCCATCATGGATAGTCGTGCAGCAGAGGAGCCTATGAGCAAGCAAGAGGATCTGATGCAACTCACCTTGCAGCTCAGAAATAAGAAAGAAAATGACAAGAAATATGCAAAGTTCCACGGTGACAACCTCATCGGGGTAGGTGAGAGGCGCATCTTTTTCCAGTTCCACCACTAACGGCCCACACAGGATGCAATTGTTCCCAAGGTCGGCTTGTGGGGAGATCTGAAGGCCATCTTTCAGCCCAGCAATTGGCCAGCGCTGACGAAGGTCGCCGATGGACTCATCAAGGGCGACGGACTTGACGTAAGCTGCCTGGATGATGTCTACAGACTCTTTGTTGACACTGAGCGTAGCTACAAAGTGCTGCACCAATCGCAGGCGGCCTGTCCGATTACAGCGTCAAACGGCAGAGTTTAATCAATAACTTGGTGAAAACCAAATATGACAAGATGTTGCACCGTAGGTTTGCGTGTCCAATAGACAGCCAGTGGAGCTCATCTGACTTTGAACAGCACCGTTGACGTACCTCGGCGATGCCTTCCAGTACCGAACTGCGGACGGCAAGTTCAACAGCGCCATCAACCCGCATCTGGGTCAAGCAGGTGCTCCATACGCCAAAACAGTGCCGTCGAAAACAGCTCCGCTTGGCGCTCTCCCTGATCCTTCCGACCTCTTTGACAAGTTAATGGCGAGAGAGGAAGGTGGTCGGGAGAGCCAGTCAGGACTTTCTGCCATGCTCCTTTACCATGCGACCATTATCATCCACGATATCTTCAGAACGAATGATAGCGACAAGAATATCTCCGACAGTTCGTCCTACCTCGATCTGTCTCCTCTCTATGGATATACCATGGAAATGCAGCGCAAGATTCGGGACGATACATATAAGCTTGGTCTTCTCAAGCCAGATACATTTGCGGAAGACCGATTATTAAGGCAGCCACCCGGCGTTTGTATTATGCTAGTCATGTACAACCGATACCACAACTATGCTGCAAGACAACTCCTTCGAATTAACGAGAACGGCCGTTTCAGTGTTCCAGCAATGTACGGAAAGACGAAGCTGGTTTCTTTGATCAAGGAACACCTCCCTGATCGTGACATTCATGGTCAGAAGAAGGCTCTCGATGCCGAAGTTAACGAGCAGTGCGCTGAGTATGAGAAGGTATGGAGAGAAGCTCAAGCAACAAAACCTCGAGAAGCACCAGAAGCCCCTCCAAAGCAGCCAGAAGAAACCGAAGCAGAGAAAGCAGAACGAGTAGACGCAGAGAGAAAAAGGCAAAAGGCTCTTAATTCCATTGCCAAGTTCGAGAAGTCCGCGCTGAACAAAAGACTCATCGAGTTGACAGAAGATCTCGAGCTCCGCCTCAAAGAAAAGAAGCTGAGGCTCGAGAACGAAGGTCCCAAGAGACGTGAAGATTTTGAAACCATGTGCAAGAATTTTGAGGCTGCCTGGGAGGCCGCTTGGATCAAGCAAGACGATGACCTCTTCAATACCGCTCGCCTCATCACTTGCGGCATGTACATCCAGATCTCCGTCCACGACTACTTGCGAGCATTGATGGGCTTCCACCAGTTCAATACCAATTTCACTCTTGATCCTCGCGCCGACTTTGATCAGAAGAAAACCAGTCGCGGCATCGGCAATCAGGTCACCGTCGAGTTCAACCTGCTGTACCGCTTCCACTGTGCAATCTCTCTCAAGGACGAGAAGTACACCGAGGACTACATGCAGAAAGTGTTGAAGTTTGAGCACCCAAGCAACACGACGCTCCCAGTTTTCCTCCAAAAGATGGAGGCAGCTAAGAACAAGGCCGCAGAAGACAAGAAGAAGGGCAAAAAGGATGTTGAGCCATGGGAAGTGGAGTTTGGTATCCCAGATTCACCTAACCCGGCACTTGCGAGTGGTGCGGGTAGCAGCGCAACAGTCAAAAGTGGAGTTGCTGTCAAGAGACCGCTCGTGGGCTCTGATGCTGACAGCGAAACAAACGAGAATGGTTCGGACAGCGGAATATCCATGGATGGTTTTGCTGGTGCGGAGTCGCCCAAGAAGACCAGTGCTGCTCAAGAGACACTCGGCAACTCTAGGCATTTCACGCGGAACCCCATCACGAATCTTTTCGACGACCGCAAGATGCTGGATGAACTCACCTCCGCCATGGACGATCCTATTTCTAACTTTGGCCCTCGCAATGTCCCCAAGTGTCTCAAGGCAGTGGAGATCATGGGAATCCTGCAAGCGCGTAGATGGGAAACCGGTACGTTGAACGACTTCAGAGATTTCTTCGGCTTGCCAAGACATACGACGTTCGAAAGCGTGACAAAGAACGTCGAGATTCAGGACGCGCTCCGAGATCTCTACGAGAATCCCGATAAGATCGAGTTGTATCCTGGCATCTTCTGTGAATCAGACGAATACATGGGATTGGACCCTGGCCCGAGCGAGTCAAGCTCTGCGCTTTGGTCTGCCATCTTCTCGGATGCCATCACCCTGGTCCGCTCGGATCGTTTCTACACCGTTGACTGGAACACCAATTCCTTGACCTCATGGGGCATGAAGGAAGTCACACCAAACAATGAGGTTTGCAAGAGCTCAGTCTTCCACCGCTTGATCCAACGTGCGTTTCCGGGATGGTTTCCACGCGACACCATCCGATTCTTTCACCCCTTCTACACAGCGAAGCAGAACGCGATTTACGCAAAGGCTCAAGGCTACGGCGATCAATTCAAGGAGACAGCAGAGAGCCAATCAGAAATGCCAAAAAAGCAAAAAACCGACATCGTTGTAGCCCGATTAGAGAAACCCCAAAAGCCGTTGTACCTTGACAAATTCAACGACATCTCCATCATTCTGCAGGGAGAAAAGAGCAAGAAATTCAGAAATCCTGTTTATTGCTATACGGAGAAATTGCCTGAAGTAGTGAAAAACGTTCTGGGTACAAGTCAGAACACGCCAACAATCTCACCCGAGATCCTGGAAGACTACGTTAGGGATGTTGAGGTGGATTTGAAGAAGTATCTTGACGATTTAATGAGGTATATCGTCAAGAGGGAGTCGGTTTCCATGACGAATTCGACATTCCAGATTGATGCCACTAGAGAGTGAGTTTCCCAACCCTTGCTTCGACTGCACCTTCAGAGCCTGACGGACCTTTCGACAGTTTTGCCATTCCCATAGTCACACGATATGTCGCTGCCTTCCTTGGCTTTGGCAACAAGCTGCGCGAAGTTGCCACCGATGTCAACGGCACGTACACCGAAAACGAGATCTATCAGCATATCACGAACTGCCAGATCTTCCTGACGTACAATACGGACGAGACAAAGTGGATGCAGCGTCGCCAGGCTTTCCACAATTCCATGAAAACGTTGATCGACTTGACCCAGAAAGGTACCATCTGGGAGTCCAACCAATGGGACATCAAAAGGGCTTTGTTCGGGAAGAAGAAGACGAACTCTATGCATGAACTTGGAGTCTTCGTCGCGAAGCAGGTCTTGGACTATGAGAAGGACGGAAGCAAAGCCGCTGCAATTCTCCTCCTCATTTGTCTCGACTTTGCCTACAACGCGGTCGTTTCAGTAAGTGATTCAAGTCTTTGTTCGTCTTCCAAACGACGCTAATTGTCACCAGTTTACGGCTACATTGGACGGCTACATGGAGGAGCTTTACAAGGCGGCTGATTCTCCACCAAACACCATCAAATCGAAGCCAGAGTGGATCAAGGTTCAAGAATCTGCCTTGAGAAATGACGACAAAGTTCTTGAAGAGATGATTCAAGTGATGGCCCAAGAAACGGTTCGACTGCCGATAGTCCGTAAGGCCATCGCAGAGGACACGTACATATTCGAAGGATTAAAGGGTATGACGCCCGAGGTACATATAGAGAAAGGACAGACGGTCATCCTCGACCTTGTAAGCTCATCCAAAT
The DNA here is from genome assembly GCA_039778275.1 of Seiridium unicorne. Taxonomy (NCBI): domain Eukaryota; kingdom Fungi; phylum Ascomycota; class Sordariomycetes; order Amphisphaeriales; family Sporocadaceae; genus Seiridium; species Seiridium unicorne. Next base: position 315,780 of record JARVKF010000394.1, read on the forward strand.
GATACCCCTTTTGAACTCTGGACTGACAAGATTTCACAGTCAAAGGCCACTGCACAAGCAGACGTCAAGGATGATAAGGCTAAGGTCCAATTCTTAACCTCCCAACTCAGCATTGCTGACAAGTATGGTGTCTTCTCGCCAAGACGGTTCGCCACCCTCTCACTGACGTCGATGATCAAATTCATCGCTCAGATGGAGAATCCCCGTCGCGGTCACGATACACAGGGAAGACTCAAAAAGATCCACCTCGATTCAACGCTCGAGGGTTACGCCAACTACATGGCGCCCATGCGGTTGAGCTGGATCAGGAAGCAGGTAAAGAGTCTCGAGGACAAAGAGGCTGATCAGATCTTGACCGATGACATCCTGAAACCTGGGGCCGACACGTACCTTACGCCGACCTGGGATGAATTCGTGCCTTTCCCAATGACGTGGAAGATTCGATTCGATGGGTTTGGCAAATCGAATTACGAGGTAGACAATCATCCATATGGAAGAGTCAGAACTGCTCCAACTCTTCCGGATTTCTGCCCGCCGTGGTATCAGCCGCAAGGTCTCAGCACTGTTGGGGGGACATTTGCTACTGTTGCTTGCGTTTGCGCTGGTGCGGAAGCTGAAGCTGAAAATGAAGCCGAAGACGAGGCTGGCATGGAGAACAGAATGGAGCACAAGCATCACTGCCCTTGCCTTGGACGCACGAAGAAGGCGCTGCAACCTAAGACGACCCAACCATCGATTGGATGTGGCGGGTGAGGTAAGATGGAAGGCGAGGGATTTTGTAGTGGTGATGCTGACGATGTGGTGTTTTTTTGAGAACTGGTGAACGCTGAAGATGGTCTGGGAGAAAATGAAGGGTTCGCGACAAATCTGTTTCATTGACAAACAATGGAAGAATGAAAAACCATCATCATCGGTTACGCCTAAAAGTTACCTAAATACATTACAGAAATTGGCCACAGTCGTCATAGGCTCGACACAGCTGAATCAGATGTGCTACTAAACACCATGATGCGGGTCCATCGCTACATCCAACAACGGGTTACGTTATGCGTATCTCTCATGCCTCTTTGCCTGAATCCCCTCTTGCATTGATGTTTCCCACTGAGTAGTATTTAATCTATGATACATATGAGCGGACGGTCGCCTGTGACTCTATGTGAGCAGTGTCCCCAGCCGTACCGGCTCCCAGCTTTGATCACATATGCCGCCGTCCAAGGTGGCAGTATTCCAGGTCGCAGAGCGTGAACAATGGCCAACCCCACACGTTATTCGACGGCCCTCGACTTTGCTCCTGCGCACAGCTGTTCCCCCAGAAGACTGGCCTGCTCGTCTCCGATCCCACCTCGGTGTATGAGGTCAACCTCTATAACACCTCGTCTTATCTGCCGGGTTGCCGTCGTCCACGTCATCCACGTCCTACGAACGCTTGAGCCTGCTCCCTCACCACTGCCTACCACTCAACTCCAGACCCCGTCCACCTTGTCTCCAACTATAGCTCGGCGTCTCTACTCCCTGTGCTCTGATTTGCTGGTTTCTTCACTGTCGACAGTGTCTGCCATGGTCTCAACTTGGAACAAGGAAAAGGCCATCACAGCAGTTGATGGCGCTGCGATTCAATCATATTTGTATTGTAGATCACTCGGCCGTCAGGGGTGATGGCATGATTTAAATCGTGGAGAATTGGCAGAGATTTTGATAGGCAATGAATACGTACTTGGAAAGGATGGATATTATAACCGGATTACTAAGATCTCAGTGACAGGCTCTCTAGAGAAGCCCGAGTGAACCTTTACCCATCCCCCTAGCGTGTTCGATCTTCATAGAACGCTTTCGGTATAGTGAGTCCATTCTTTCCCACGCCAGAATTTCTGTCCACCTTTGAAAGAATGCTCAATCTTATCCTTTGCCAATGCTTCCATCCTTGCCTCGAAATCAGAGATATTGTTCGTGGTGAGCCCATTGTCCGCAATCGTCGCTGCCAGACCTGCTGCATTCCGAATGGCCGTATCAGCACCAGAGCCACCCATGGGGCTCATTGGGTGTGCTGCATCGCCAACAAGTGTGACTCGTCCAGCCCCATTAGCCACGCAAACTTCTATGTCTGGCTTGCTCGATAAGACGGGTACACAAGCACTTAGATCATGTGCAGCCGAAGAGAACAGTAGCTTTAGTTCGGGTTGCCAAGTCTTGGAGACTTCGTCCATGAATAACCGCTTCTCTTCCACTGTGCTGGGCAGAGATTTCGAGTATTGAAACGGTGCCGTACATGTAACCCAATATATGTAGTCAGAGTAGTCCGGGAGCCTGATCCCCGACTCTTGCTGGGTGCTTGGCGACCACTGCATTGGCTCAACAATGGTCTGGACGTTGCTTTCTTGGTCCAGATACATGCACCAGGTCAGTAAGTCCTGAGATATGTTCTGCTTCAACTCTTCCGTCAATGGAGTGCGACCCCACATGATCCAGCGCTCGAGGTCAAGTAATTTGCGATCTGGCTGAAGTTGTTTGCGCGCTCGACTCTTGATCCCGTCGGCACCGACCAATAGCTTCCCAGACACCAGAGAACCGTCTATAAATGAGACTTGAACCCGTTCGTCTATGACCTGGTAGGATTCAAACTCTTTTCCATATTCAATAGAATCCTCGATATTCAGAGAAGTCAGGCTGCGGATCCAGGCCCTGTCTACGGGCATTGACTCTGAATCCACGGGCTGCGGCTTCGCAAAGTCGAGCTTCCTGGCATCTACGTAACGCGACTCCACGCGATTTCTCACATGCGCAGTACGTCTGAGCAGACTTTGGAGTTGAGGTGAAAGAATGCCATCAAGAGCAGTTTGGCCATCCTTGGAGATGCGGAATCGGTGGCCCTGGGAGCTGTGCGACCGTGAGTGGCGCTCGAACAGGTGGAACGGTATGGAACGCAGGCGCAGGCCTTGCGCCAGCACTAAGCCTGCAACGCCGGCGCCGATGATCAGGATGGGCGGTTCGAGGGTATTTCTCTGTGCCATGGCTCGCGAAGAAGGCTGGTGAAGCCACGGTCCAGTGTAACAACCAATGTCAGCACCGTCATCGGTGTAGTAAGCGGGTCTCAGAAGACTAGCGAATGAATTATGTTTACCATAGTGCACCACGTGAAAAGCACCACCAAGTAAAATAAATATCATATCATAGATCATTCTAGCGCCTCTACTTCAATACTTACTGAAATTAACCTTTTTGAAAAATAAACCCTTTGGTTGATGAGAGTATTGAATTTTTAAGAAGGAAATACTGTAAAATAGTGAGGGGGAAAACAGGAATAAGGCATATGATTTCGTGGTTGCTGGCCGGATACTGCGAATATATCCTGTATGTCCTGGTTAAAACTAGAGTGGTTTAGTTGCTGCTGCTATTGCTGGTGCTGATTCACGGGAAGTTGGCCTCGTGCCGCTATGAGAAACGCCGCCGTCTTCTTGTCTAACTCTGCGGCACCTGTATCCTTGAGCCACGACACGGCCATTCCCGTGGATCCATATAGCGGGTAGATAATTCGCTTTAGCTCGTCTGGAGGCGCTGGAGCCCTGAAGTCTTCATGTACCTGGTAAACTCGACATCTGCGTCTATAAGTCAAAAAGGTTGCGTCAGCCGTTTTTATGGGTGGCGATTACCAGGAAGACCTGCCTCAGAGCCTCAAGACGGCCAAGGATAAAGGCAGAAATCTGATGGGAGAAGGCTTGAAGTCACACATTCACGGATCTCACATGTATGCGCATCACCTTCACCATTGGGTTATTATTTAAGTATCTTGAGGACCATGCAGCTGACACTTTCGTTGTTTTCCTGAAGATTCTCAAGAGAATGAGAATGTGATTCTGAATATGGATATATTGCCGCAGCTGGAGTGGGCTCCTAGCTACGAGCGAGTCGCGAGGCAGTTGGAAGGAGTCCTTGGCGGGGATCCTACTTGGCAGACATGATAGAGCCTGTGGCGCTATCATAAGGCCTGGGGAATCGAACGCCCGGGCGGCACTTACTACCTAAATGGCAGCTACGGCACATGCAGTATGAGTATTGACGTGAACCCACCAGGTAAGCTAAAATCGATACGCAAGTGTTATCGCATTACATTGTATTGTATTGTGGCTTGGCTTGAATTTCAGCTCAAATGCGATCGAGATGCTCCGAGCGAAGTCGCGGTTCCTTCTACCTTACATGGATTGGCCAAGCAATAAATTAAACAGGTGGTATATAGTGGCCGAGGTTTGGACCCGCGGTTAAATTGATTGAATTTAACCGCGACCTTATACCACGCGTATACCTGCAGTATCATAGTAGCTTTTTAAGTGGGACCCACATTATATTGGTGTATTCGAGACCTATTTGATGGAATAATGACAACTTCAATAACTCTCCTAACTAGATGTACATAAGTAGCACTGAGTAGTATCAGTCCCGGAACAGAGAAATCTCACTAATCTAAGGTGCAGATGTTGGTGCATGAAGCGCCGCTTGCAGAAGTGTTGTATGCAACCTCGATGTACTGAAAGTCCATATACGCAGTCCCGCCTACGGACATGGTCTTCTCCCACTCGTCATTTCCCTGGCTCCATATGTTGAAGCAAAGATTACTCGGGAACTGAGTGACCTCGTGGTGGAGCTGACCATTCTGATCTGCGTCGACATAGTATGTCGTCGTAGGCTCCGTCCAATCCATCCGGTACTCGTGCCAGTCAGTCCACTCCGCGCCATTCGGCAGATCGGTGGCTATGTTCCATTCACCCTCTCCTTCGAGAGTCTCTTCTTCGGGATGTGTCGTGTACTGTACCGTACTGGAGGATTCGTAGGTGAGTATCTCAATGTCCGATTCGTGCTGCGTGTGGTCCTCCTCGGCTTTGAAGGTGAATATCCCACCGCAGGCACCTGCGTCTCCGTGTACGCGAGCACGAACGCGCATCGAAACGGAGGTAAAGCTATCGTCGTTCGAGTCGAACTCCGCAGCGGACTGGAAGTCGGCGCTGCGATGGGTGCGCAGGGTCAGGTATGTGCTTGAGTCGGTGTCTTGCTGCAAATAGACATTGTTCTTGGAGTTGATCATCCTGACCGCAGTATCATCAGTGCCCCAGGTTTGGAGACCGAAGAAGTCGCTCCATGTAGCCGAGTTGAAATAGTCGCTGGTCGTCTGCGCATCAGCGTTTGCATCATAATCCTCCAGGACAGTCGGCACGGAACCAACATAGTTGGTGAGGGATCGAAAATCCATCACCCTGTAGTTGGTGAATAGCAAGCCATCCTCTTTGGTTTTCCAGCAATCGCAAGCTCTGGGAGACAAGGACGAAGACCATGTAGTCTGGAGCATTGCGAAAGCAGCGAGAGCCGTAGGAAGCCGGGCTTGAGGCATCATGATGGAAGAGGGACGAAGGACAGATCAGACTGGAAGGCGATAGGGTATGATGATCTGATCCGAACCCGTTAATCTTAGCAGATGAGTGATACTTATATTGACACTTAAGTATTAATAGCAGGGACCTGGCGTCCTAGATCCTTCCTCAATTCATACGTTGTGGCCTGGAGGATCAACTATCAACCTTTACTAGCCGTACGAAATTTGGCCCTGCCAGTCAGGGGGGCTTTAATGGGGCCGAAGTAAGAAGCAGTACATGGGGCCGATAACTATTCCATCGCAGTCTGACAGGGCTCACATGTTGACAAGGACATAAGTCTCCACATGTAACGTAGCCGCAAATGGAAAACCTAATTCTACACTAGACCATAAACATAAATACACCCTTAATTAAACATAAACTCAAGCTATAAACGCGATTTTTTCTAAACATTGTGAATTCACGCATAGCCTGATCTCTGTAAATTATCCATTTCTTTTCTGATATTGGCTTCGAGCTTACCAAATACCGAATCTCGGTAAGAATTGCGGCACTTTAGGACTGGGGGCCGGCCTCCCTGTAACGGAAGGATTATTAGCGCGTTCAGCAAAGGATGGGCTTGGCCTCATTGCCACCATGCATTCTCCGTATAGGCAGGTATCATGTAAGCACGGACACATAGATTTATGATGCTGGCTGAAAAATGCTCGGTTTCAATTAGACCCATACATTCAAAGCTCGCTAGACGATAGCTTGGCGGCGAAACGACGTCTATACTCGACACTTTCTTGCTGTTGAACTGGTGAATAGTTCGTGTTTGCAAATTTGTTCCTTAACACCTTGACCTCCGGCGCCGATGAGTTCGAAGCTCGCAAGGCTGAAATGACGTGAGCTTGAATGCCAATGTTTCACAGCTCCTTATGGGCTGAATTAAGACATTACGAACTGTGACGGGTTCTTCGGAAGCCCCTTGACGGGCTCAGATCTTGGCATGCGATGACCCAGGAATCACTCAACGAGCTATTCTTTATTTTCATACTCACATTATTAAAAGACTCAGCTCATCTCTTCTAAGCCTGACGTATCACAAGTAAACCGGCGATCCCGATGAGTAAATATTCCCATCCATATCCCAATGAACATCTCACCGAAACAGCTGCCGAGGGATTTCCAGGAGTTCCAGTAGATCGGCTACCTCCCGTGTTGGTTGATGACGAGGAGGAGGAGGAAGAACTCGGTTCAGCAGGATTGTACTCAAACTGAAACTTCTCATTCAGTGCAAGCTCATCCCCTACCGAATTAGTTACCACCATCGGCAGGCAGAAGAACCCCGAAGCTTCAACCGTGGTTGTAATAGTGGTCGTTTTCCTGGTTGTTGTAGATACTTTCGATGTCACCGTGGTGCTAATAGTCGTATAAGGAGTGCACGCGGTCTGCCGAGGGAATAGAAGCGCGTCCCTTCGCACGACCGTCGTTGTGGTTGTAGCACTGCTCAGATCACCACTGCTGTCTGTGGTTTCTGGAGAAGAGTAATCTACTGCACAGTCGTCCCCTATCTCCATCACAGCGCCTTCTCTGTTCGTCACAGTCACCGTGATACAGGAGAATTCGGGAGCTTCCTCCGGCTCTTCAATCTCCGTCGTGGTGGTAGTGACTGTAGTCGTAACTATCGGCCGACTTTTGAAAGTGACCGTTTGAGTAGCTGCCAGGAAAGCAATACAAAAGCTGCCGGCGGCGCAGTAGGCGATAGAGCGACAGCAGCTGTCCTGCTTCAAGCAAGCCCCATTCTCGCAACAGACTTGCGTGTTGGGATCGTAGCACTTGCTGCTCCCACAGGGTAGTGTTCCGAATTTGCAAAATCCACCAATTACGCAATAATAGACCTGAGGACAATGACTTCCGTCAGAGCTTTGGAGGCGTCGTGGCAGTTGCTAGGTCCGCACTGGACTTGAGAACCCTGACAGTAACCGTTGGGCTGGCAGTTGTATCCTGACGCGCAACATCCACCATTCGAGCACAGATCTACATATATATGTCAAAAGAATGCCTGGGTGATTCGTCGCTTGAAATAGCTGAGAAAACATAATAGCCACTCACGATACCCGGAATTGCAGCTGCTTTGGCTAGCTTTCAGCGTGAAGACGTCTAAACCAATGGAGAGCACAGCAAAGTTGTCCGTTCCGTTGGCCCCCAAGATGAACAAATGTGCATTGTTTACGAAAGAGCTCGCGAGCTCGAGGGAAGTATCGGCCCCACGCGCAACATCAAGTGTGGCGTAGAAGCCAAGGAGGATGGTCTGCCAGCGCCTCCATCGCTGATAAATGGAGGCATGGGCATCGAACGAGGCGGCCTATGTCTCCTTTTAACTCCACCATGTCCACTGCATAGAACCTCGTCACCGAGTTCTTATTCAAATAGACTTTTAGGGGAATTTCAGTACTCGTATGTTGATCTGGCGGCGTGTCGTATAAGGTAGACTATGAGTTTGTGATAGATCCTACAAAGTCCATGCCCATTCTTATAGACAAGGCTGAACATGGCGCATCGGTTGTGCAGGTATGCGCCAAGCTCAGCTGAAGATGCTCCAGCCACATAGCCCGCTCAATCATTGGTGTTCTTGAAGTCTGCGGGCGACGTACCCGTGATTACCTTAATTGGTGTCCCGTTTCGCATTGTTTGCTTATGCACTGTGGGCCTAGTGCTTTATTAACCGGGCGTCGTGACGGGACCTCCTTGTTGGGAATGATGAAAGTTCCGCCGTACATTAGCTTGATACCAAGACTTCTGTATAACCGAGTCTAAGCTGATGTTGATCTATCTTCTCAACAGCTTTCTCAGGCTTGCTTCTGCCCCTTTTCCGAATCGGAATCATCTGACCAATCTCCCTTGACATGTCGATGTTGAACTTCATCGACGTATACATCCTCATCCTTGCCTTCGTAGACAATATCTTTCCGAATGAATGCTCGAACATGATGTACCAGAATAAACAGGTACAGAGCAACAATTAATATCGTCATGATGGTGCCGACCCACTCTACTCCAGGACTCTCGAATTGCTTGCCAATTGTCAAGGTGGCAATCGTGAACCCGACATTAGGAAACACAAAAGCCCACCAATTGAGGCGGAACTTTATTTCCTTCCAAACAGATAGACAGGCAATGGTGGCGATGGCCCAAAACCAAAAGCTGAGGGACCAAATGAAGACAGCTGTCATAGTCGCCATGGTTTCAATGATCTGAAGGGTGACTTCGGCGTTGCCAAAATATTCGTAAGTCTCCGGGAAAGCACTTGCCATGCCGATGATAGCCAAGCTCGTAAATGCTGGTGGGCCAACAGCGATAAACATGCCCGGCCTTGAGTTTGGCGACGGTAGTCCGTATTGGATCATCCGGTGAATATAGCACGCGTACATGAGGATAGAGACAATCATCCCCAGGCCCTGGGCAGTCAGTCCGGCCACGATCATCGGTACAGCGTGGGTGGGTGGTTGATATGAAGCGCCGACGGAAGCGATTGTGCCGGACAACATGAAGGGGAAGATAGGCAAGTCCCATGCCGGCGACATATCCTGAATCTTGAGAGCTTCCAAGGTGAAGACAAGAGAGTACTGTCCTGCGGCGATAAGAAAGGTTACTGCAAAGTAGATCCAGAACAGCACGCGGTAAGCGACAATGAGCCAGGGGCCACATTCAGGTATACCATAACGAGCAATTGCCGCGATGATGGATGCAGAGCTCAAGGCAGCTGTTCCTAAGAACAACCCCTCTGTTGGGTGAGTAATGGACGCTTTGAGGGTGCCCGGGAACTTCGTGAATCGGTAGATAATAGCTGCTGTGACGGTGGCGAAAACAACGAGGTCAAAGATGTAGACGACCTTTCCGATAGTCTGCAGACCGGTGAAGTTGAAGGCTTGGGTACCCTCCGAAAGGAGTAGACAGAGACCGCCCGTGGACATTGGGAAGGTGTAGTTGGCCCATGTCCAGTGCTCGAGTCGATTCAAGAGCTTGTCGGGATTCTGATTGCGTGATTTGCTCGTGCCTTCGCCATTACGTTCTTGCTTTTCCATAGTTCCCGCATCGGTCCGGACCCTATCAGCCATGATTACTCGGAGAGATCGCAGATGTTTGATTTATCGACGTTGCACGAGCCAAAGCAATGGAACGTTCGCAGGTAGAAGTCAAGACAAGCTTATTGGTGCAGAGTAAAACAAGGGATGCGGCCAGAATTGCCGGGACTCGAATGGATGGGATAACTGCTGGCGCTTCTCTTCTGATGAGACAATCTTTCCCTCAAGAAAACCTGCATATGGACTTACTCATCCACTTCTTTGATCGCAATCTAGATGCGCTATAGGGCTGAACACGGTCCATGTATGACGTGAACACTGCAAGACTTTATGCTGCGGCTAGTTTAGTTGAACCCACCTGTTCTCGCTGCCGACGGGATGTGCCTGGAAAATAGTTGTTTGACGCGAGAGGTTCCGTTCTGATGGTTGAGCACAATCGGGCCGGACCCATTATTTCGGAAGTACGGCCGACTCACTGACGTTGCGCGTGTCAGTGCGATATCTAGCGTGGGCTTGCGCACAATTACGACATTGTGGAGATTGCAAGCCTCGGTCGGGGGTTCCAACTCTTTAAAAAGTTTCTATCTACAGAGATGAAATCTTCAGTCTGGGTCACAGATGAAGGCTTGGCTCCAACGTATTGGGAGGTTGTAGGAAGGTTGACAAATGCCACGCTAGATACGCTCCCGAGACAGCCGAAATCGTGCCAGGTACAGCCGCGTGGGGGTAGTGTCAGCCGCGGCTATTGCGCTAACCGTTGACAGGTAGCGTTGCATTGTAGCACACACTACTGATTCCAGGCCTAGAGCCGTCACATGAAATACCTATACTATGTGTTTACCTAGCAGTGCCTTCTGCAACGAAGCAATGAGGTGATACACCATACCCAAAGGTGCTGTACTATGCGTAGGGAGCAATTTTATTCTCTCAAGCCCAGTCAAGTAGCAAGGCAGTGGATTACAAATTCACAACGGATCCAAGATAGAACGCGGCCCGTACACACGGTTTTCGATGAACGCAGCCTTATGGGGACCCCTGTATATTTGAAGATGGATTATTCAGACCCGTCAACAAGAAGTAAGTCTATGACCCGTCTGTCCACTGTTGTCATAACTTCATGAATCTTCTGGTTCTCATGTGGATCAAGTCTGCTCCTTTCAGCGTGCGCATTGCTCGCTGCCATCACGATGATGAGGCCCTTGACCGTTCCGATTAGAGCTGTCCTAGCCAAGCATAGTAACCACGCGAGGAGTCCAATGAAAGCATTCAAGACACATCGTGTGAACAGCTTGACGCTGCAGAGACAAGGCTTCCATGCCTCCAAGATTATTCGTTTTCGGGAGGACAGCGAAAACCTGGGACGAACACTTGGGTGGAGGAACAGGTTTCGACAAAGGAGTCAAGTTAAAACCATCATCAAAGTCCCATGGTTACTCATCTTCATTCTTTACATTGTCGAGCAACATGCGCAGTGGGTTTATATCGGATATTACGAGGAAGGATACCGGTAGTCTAGAAATAGCAACATTCACTTCTTATCAACCGGCCACGATATTGAGGTGAGCCAGGATGGTTCTGAGAAGCGCAAGATCAAGAACGAAAATGGATACGCACCACTTACGAGATCTCATGAGGTCCGTGTGTTGATTCTGTATCCTGGCGAGAAAGGCTCTCCGATCAAGTGTGGTTTAAAAACGACCAGTCTGCAGGCCAAGCCAAAGTTTGAAGCGCTATCTTATGTATGGGGAGATCTTAGTGTCACCAAGGAGGTCTCCTACGACGGAGCCCGCGGAAACTTGGACAGAATCTATATAATGCCTGATGGAGGGCAATATGGGTGGAAACACGTATATTGGTGATCCTGAAGGATGGATGATCATGGGGAGCTCCAGCTGGAGGAGCTGGAGCTGGAGGTGAACCTATCTACTACTGGGTGACCCACACTGGCAGAATGCTGCCAGGCGGTGTGGGGTATCCATCAATGCCCTCGACAGGCTTCGACGCCAAGACGCGGAGCGCGTTCTGTGGGTTGGTGCGCTCTGTATTGACCAAACCGGTAACAGGAAAAAAAACCCAGCAAGTCCGAATCATGGGGGAGATCTATTCGAGGGTTAACAAAGTGCTGATCTGGCTTGGAAATAGCAGAGATGTGGAGGTGGGGATGCAGAAGCTCCTAGGACTTGCTCTGGAAACCCACACCGATTGGACCCCCCTTGAACCTGTCTTCACAAACCCGCTATACGTTCGAGCTCAAGACCTGCTCATTCGGCTTGGTTTTCATGGGGCCGCCGACTTTGGAATAGCAATGCTCCAGGAACACCAGACTTGTGCCAAGTTCGACTGGGACCCGCTCATGCCTGTCGTCAAAAGCCCTTGGTTCACCAGGGTCTGGTGTATCCAAGAGTTGGTCCTAGCGAAAAAAGCCGTTCATAGTTTTATTCTAGACTCAGTGGTTCCATGGTATGATTTTGCTAATAGGGTAAACGAGCGAAGAGGCTGGTTCGAACTGCAACAAATCGACCATGATGACGAGAAACATCCGTCGATGCGAAACTTTTACATCCTCCATGATATGTGTCAGAAACACAAGAACAAGCGGCGAAATAAACACACTCTACTCGAGCTACTCCTTCTGGCCCGCGGATTCCAAGCTACTGATCCCGTGACAAGTTATTTGCATTGGCCGGCTTAGCAGGCGATGTCCTTGCTTCAGATTGGGAAGTGACTGCAAACTATGAAATGCCCGTGGCTGAGGTCTACCGCCGTTTTGGTCTTTGGCACTTGACGCGCAAAAGGCAGCTCGAGATATTCTCTTTTTGGCCGGGACGAAGCCATTGCTTTGTCTCCAGAACTGGACGCTTTGCCCTCATGGGTGCCTGACCTCCGACGGCCGGACCTTGCAGCGCCACTTCCCAAGTTACCGTATCTCTCTTCCAACTACATTGACCTTCGCTATGAACTTTCGAAAGAGTTTGAGTTGCGAAAGACAAACTTTATGGAAGGCGTCAAGGTGTACCATGAGGATCTCAAATTCCCCTGGTGGGCCGTTGGTCATTGGGGCAAGTTCCAACCACAAGAGATTGCAATTTCGGATGGCGCATCCCTAGTCAATGTCAAAGATACTAGGATTGGTACGATTAAGACTTTGGGAACGCCGCTGGATCGGATAAGCACAACTAGGATGAACGAATTTGTTCGACCTTTTTGGCGCACCTATGTGTGGCTTTCCGAGACTTGGCGACTCGCCATGCCAAGTAAAGGCCGAACAGGTTATGGGGAGCCGCCCTCCGCCACCTTTGATGTCGCATGGCGCACAATGATCTGCTGCATGACCTCAGATGGCCACAATGTTAACAGCACAATCTATTCGCGAGCGGCACGATCGGGTTCCAAAAACAGCATCGCGCAGGAGCGGTTGTTGACGAAGGCCAAGCAGGCTAATGATGGCGGTGTGGTGTCGGTGGCTGATAAACACTTTCTAGAATCGAATCCTTGGCAATTACTCTGTTCCTAATGCGGCCCACGAAGGTGATGCTATCTGCATTTTCAACGGAGAGGGAGTTCCATATGTTCTCAGGCGATATAGTGACAGACGCTACGCACTTATTGGTGAGTGTTATGTCGACGGGATGATGCGAGGAGAAGTCAGAGATCTGTTCTCTAGTCCTGCACATCGGAGGACATTCCCAATAAAGTGAACATGCTTTCGGCCATTTTTGACAGGCTGTATAATGCTCAGTAAGAATAGGCGCTCCTTTTAATTTGTGTCAAGCAATTCAGATGCGTCCATATTATCATTCATGGCTTACTTATGCCAGCAGCGAACTCTACCAGACGAATTCAATTGCTTGATTAAAATCCACTCCAATCCTACTCGCAACAACATGAGAGATGATTGAGATAAAATCGCGTCCGTTGAGAAGCTAAGGCCAACACAGATATGGTGACCGTATCCGGTGCTTTGGGGCTTAAAATACGTACCTAATCCACCTGAGAGGACTTGTATGCTTTCCTGAAACTTCAATCACCATGGGACATTTCGTCGAATGATGACCACTACACTAAAAGCGCCCACGTATTTACACGGATTATAGCAATGAGTATTTACCTAAATCTAAGATACTAGTTGATTAGAGACAGATTAAAAATAAAATAGAAATCAAAAAAAACAAAAGAAAAGATTGCACACCATATAATAAATACAAAAAGATTATCTTGCAACTGCGCCCTTCGGGAGTCGAACCCGAGTCTCATGCTTGGAAGGCAAGAATGATAACCGCTACACTAAAGGCGCTCATCTTTTGTTGGAAATTTCTCGCAAATCTGGACCTATGTCCACTAGACCACTGATAAGATCTCCCCTAGCAGCTGTCCAATCGTGGATTGGCTGTAACGGCCTTAAATGTCACGGGCTGCCACCGTAAAGGGGATGGTCTGTGCGTTAGTAGATGGAGTGTCACAATAAGCTCTGCTAATCCGTTGGTTCAATTGAGTTGCATTGTCTGGTTCTACAATCTGCTTAAGGCGCTAAAAGCGCTGAAAACGCTGTTCCAGCCCCATGACTAGTGGTCACGTAATAAGGGGCAATCCACCAGTTTGAACCCTCCGGTTACCTATCTGGCCATTCGGTAGGATACCCGCGTCCTCCGCAGCCGCTGTAATATTTTTGCCTATTACGGCCTCGATAACCTTCCCGACAGTATTAAATAGTATCATCGGGCGCAATCCGCCGGGGGGTTCGGCTTCTAAGCTGCAGTTTTGTTTGGCTTTGCGATAACCACTACTCGGGCCGTACGGAACCGCGAGGGGAAGTGGCCCAGCGCGAGGCTGATTATAGCGATATTGGCCATGGCCTTATATAGTGGTTCGCCGCATATATTAAGAAAGCCGTTAGGTAATAAGTCGTCCCCCGGGGCCTTCCAGTTAGTGGTACTACCAATAATCCCTTTAATATCGTTAGCAACGACTATAGGGTGGATATCCAATTGCGCGCTGGTAGTAGGCGAGCTACTCTCCAGGTCCGACAAGTCAGCCGGCGGGTTAGGGAAGAACCTCTCAGCGAGTAACGCTGCCTTTTCGCGGTGGAAAGCAAACCGAATATCATTTTTAAATATTATATATTCGCAATCTAATCCATAATCCTTAAATTTAGTCCTTTATTTAAACATAAGAGTCCGGAATTTAAAACGTTGCTCCTTTGCACCGTATTCATTAACAACGATCTTATGATCATACTCAGAAACCAGATCACCAGTGTCAGCATGGAGCGTTCGCTTGCTCTTGCCATATAGCTCGGATGGTGCAAGAGCTGTCCTGTTTTCATCTCTGTCGGCAGATGAATCACGCTTTGTATACAATGTTTCTACGGTCCCGGCCGTCGCAGTAGTTTTGAGCGGTACGCTAGTTCCGGCCTCTGAATGTCGTCGTGGTTGGGTCTTTGACCAAGACTTTCTTCTGGGTTTTGCAGTAGGAATAGTAGCCTCGGAAGGTTTGCTGGGTCTGAGCGATGAGGGAATCTTCAAACTCGGAAGCGGACTTGTGTGGTCTTCCATTGAGTCGTACGGGCGATCTCTAGAGCTCTCCTCTGTGGGCCGCTTATCTCCGGATAAGAAAACCTTATCAAAAAGCTGGCGCGAACTTGATATGAAACTATTGCTTTGTTTATCTTGCCCCCGACGCATTATAGCTTCATCAAGTGGGGAGGTGCTCGCATGACTTTGTCGTGCTGCCGAGGAATGCGACTGATTATGTCTTTCTGGACTTCTAGGCGGGCTCCGTTCCGGATCTCTTTTTGGGCTTCGTGGGGGACTTCGTTGATGTTGAGCTCGCGGAGTGGAAGTGCGTGGTGCCTTGGCTAGCGTTAGGTCGTATGCAAGAATGACAGGCGGTGCCACAAGTATGTCTTCCTCATCCTGAGATCCTCGCCTGTACATTGCAGGGTAAAGACACTGGAATATACCCCCAATATTTCCATGCAATGGTCTCCACTTGACAACGTCTAGGAGTTTCCATAAAATGGTTCTCGACTCGTCGGGAACCTCCCCTCTCACCAATCTAGCCGGTCCGTGGGTGTCGAAGAAGAAATCAAATGATGAGCAGGTAAGCTCTTGGTGCAGGTCTACTGCCTGTTGGACCATCTCGCCGACGAAAGTACCATGTGATGTGAGGCTGCTGTCACCAATCCACCTAGCAATCTCATCCTTCAGGTCCTCAGCTAACTCTCGCGTCTTGTCTTCTTTACGACGCATGAAAACTTCGGTCTTCGTGAACGAGGTGATGGTGTCTGATTTCCATTTATTCGCCAGAAGCATTTCGTCTGAATAACTGTCAACAACAACTCTCCTACGTGACTCTTAATGCCTACCTTGCTCGGAAGCATTATTCTTCATGACGGATAATATGTCCCGGAATACGTCCTCGGAGTTCCGGTCCACCCCGATAGGATATTTTCTACAGAAAATGTCCCTATCAAGAAATGTCCAGATATGGCGACTGAGCACTATATATATGAAAGTACTGAGTTTACTGAGCCATTTGAGCCATTCCTCGATGTTGCCCCCATTGCTGGGAAATAACCAGCGTAGAGCCTCGCCTCGGTACTGATGATCGTTGATAACTTTCTGAAATGTCGTGTTGAAGTCCTTCGATTGTCTTTTTAGTTGCTGCTCAACACTATTGATCCACAGCTGGATGCTGTTTTGGAGGTTGTCTAGAGTCCTTCCTATCTCCCCGTCCGTTACTTGGTCCGCGACACCTTGAAGCTTTATGATTTTAGATGTCGCTACATCTAGGCGGCACCTCAACTCGGCGACCTCCTCCTGCAACTCTCTATGTTCGTCGCTATCATCTTCGTTCGATAGGTCTGACATGGAACGGTTCATATCAGTTAAATCAACGTCCTACGTCGTGGGGAGCGATCGTCTCTAAGGAATATTCTGTGATGAACAGGTGCCCATGAATCGGGAAAAGGGTTTCAAGGACTATTTTGGGAGTAACGCTGATATCCTAGCCGCTGAAGGTCAGTACAATGTAGAGTTTCAGTAGAAAATATTCTGGGGTGTGGCAGCTCTTGGTTCGGGCATCAGGCCTGGGATGTTTCGATAGCACGTAATGTATGCACCCTCGTTTCCTAGAGACTGAAGCTAAATTGGGAGTGGTTTGAACATACATCGAGTCGGAAACTTTTGATAACTTTCCTGATTGAGAAATGTCGATTTACATGATATAGAAGGTTGGCGCGTTGTGATGGTCAAACTTGGGTTCTACTCTCAAATTGATTGAGGGTAGTCGACCTAGAGAGAAATATCTGTCGGACTGGAAGGCTTCTATCACGGTAAATAAATAAAAGCTGGCTGCATTGGGACCGTGATGGTGTGCAGCGAAACCAATCACCGATAATGATGTCTGCCGCGAACCATGGGAGGCTGAAAAGGTAGGTCGCAATAGGCGCTGCCGTGCATGGGTGAGGCGGCAAAAATATGTAACCTAGTGCGTGATGGTGCTATATTAAGCGAGGCCATAAAAGGGCCACACGGGGCAGGAGGTCCAAGCTAGAAACTGTACACTTCTTAATTATTTTTATTGCTTCATCTCTATGCCGGTGCACGCTTCATTGCTATCTTATTTTTGCTGAAACACTGTCACTTAACGCATGGATGCAACTAGTCTAGGCCAAGCCCCCAAGCCCTATAACTCTTCCTGGTCAAACCTTAGTGTGCAATACTTACAGCGAACAGCACCTCGCAGTCCGACGTCGAGCTTATTAAACGGCTTCGAAAATGGGCCCCCTTGGCTTTCTATTCTCATTTAGAGCACGCCTCACATAGATCCTCCAAGCAGTGATGGCGTATTTGTATTGCCAACCTCAATGCTGTATTGACATACCCAACAAACCGCTGACACTCAGGATAAACCACTCTGCTGACCAGTATTAAAGCTTCCGTCAAAGAGTGTTCAGGACGTGACCATCCATAGTTCCTCTGGTACCTGTCCCCATCGCACCCCCACCGATTCATCCGTCGAGACCTCCATGGTCAGTGCCTCGATCAATTCCTCAGGTTTGAGATCCTGTGTCTCGGAAGTATCCATCTCTTGCGGCACGAATACATGTTTGTGGACGAAGTATGCGATTAGCCGCTGCTCTGCATGGCAGGCGTAGTATCGCCCTAACACACCATGGTCACGAGGGTCGGGTACTCCTGTGAAACCAAGCACCTCGTAAAGGCGAAGGACCTCCTCTGTTCAGTATTTGCCGGCAACTTGTATATATTCACTGTACGCGGATGACCAGCCGCTCATTGCAGAAACCACGGGCAGCCCGCCAGACCGATTCATATGAGTAACCGTTTTTTGATTGCTTGGCAGGGTGAATAGGGTATTTAAAGACAGCACTGCACAGTCAACCCCTTGTTTCCGGAAAGCGAATCCGTTCAGCTGCGGAATGCCTGGGTCGTGTGCTGGATTGTCGAGGAGGCGCACAATCTCTTCACGATCCAGACCTCTTACGTATGCATCCTCCTTGCATATGGCTTCAGATTCGGCAGTACCATCTGCGAGTGCTCTTCGTCTTTGGGCGTTTTCCTTTGTAGGTCTCGCGAAATCAACAGCCTGTCGAAGGCGGTTGGTTGCCTTCGACACAAGTCCGCGCCTTATCAGCTCCGTGCTTCAATAGTACCTGCACGTTGTCCACTCTTCCCCACAACGCTGCCTCCATGAGAGGTGTCCAACCGTCCACCTTTGTGGCGTTTGCATCGGCGCCGTGGGAAAGGAGGAGTTCAACCATTCTCGCGGCTTGCTTCACATACAGCCATATGTAGCGGAGTCGTCCCTGGCATATCGACGCTCTTTCCCACGGTCGATTCCTTGCGATCTTCTTCGCATTCATTACATTTGCAGTGCTCCACTTCCCATGAATATACCCCGTGTAGAAATAATTCTGCTTCGGAAGAGGTCTCTAGATATTATCGAACATAAGAGAGGTTGCCCTGCGCCAACTGGCTCGTCACGCTTACTATCCAGCTGAGCGAAAAATCATCAGATATATGCTCGGTCTCAGTTGCATCCGTCCATTTTAGCTTGATCTCGGCTTGCTTCTTGAAGGCTGCTGTCAACCTGTCTGCCTCATCATCTGAAACATCGCCGTCCGGAAGCAAACGCGCCCCACCTGCAAGGATAGTGGGACTATTTCTTTAAAAGCGTAAGCTGACCCTGACGAGACGTGTGGCGTCAGGGGGAATGTAAATACATTAGGCCGAGTGACTTGTTCCGGATACACTTTTTGCCTCAATAATGGCAGATATTTTGACGACTTCGTGTTATGGGATAATGTTGGTAACGACCAAGCCGTGCAGGCTTTAACGTGAACAAGGCATGGCAACAATCCCGTGCGAAATCTCGTAGGCATCATGATCCCTGTTGCATGCACTGTGGTGCAAGTATTACCAGACTCCGTTTTTGGGACAGTTGAATTTGGGGAATGCATTCATCATCCTGTCGTTTCCATCTGTCGCAGTGTACTGGAGATTAACCTCCATACTCGTTCCCCATATACAGTACATGGCAATAATTTTGAACCCCTGTCAGATATCTTAACGGGGATGTAAACCAAATATGGTAAAGCGTATGCAACTATGCCACCTCTTATATCGGTTATTTTAGTAGGATACTTGACAGGGGTTCAAAATTATTGCCATGTACTGTAAGAAAAGTGGGAATTCTTCGATGAGGAAGACGTGCTACTAATCCATATCATAATAATATTATAAGCAATCAGCGACAACCCTGAATTATCACTAGGACGTGTCGTGCACATCCAATGCATCTGTTCCACACCTTGTGGACCGAGGTAATTTTGCAATACAGCCGCGGCCGGCCTTTGAGCCATCTGGTGCATGAATTGGTCATTCCTCTTGGAGCTGCTGCTTAGCGCATTGTGTTCACCGTAGCCGTGCTGGCCCCTTGACAATGATTGACCAATCTGTTGCGTCGTAGTTTAAGGCTGAGCGGTGATTAATATTGTCTATCCATTCACGGATGGGTTCCTCGCTTCGGGCTACATCACCACCAGTGGCCTAGCCAACTTTTCCAAAATAAGACGACTAGTTCGTCCCTACCCTTTGATATTCCATGATTTGGGTATTAGTGATGCGACTAATACCCGTCTTCTTCTCGTCCTTCTCTTCGTCTTCCTCGCCCGTCAAAATCGTCCCCTCGGCGCACGCTTGGCAGACCATCATTTTGTCATCTTTCCGAGTTAGGAAGTAATTTGTGATGAACGAGAATATCTTCCATAAAGTAGAGAGCAAAACAATATCGTTGATGAGTACGGCGAAGATGCGTGAGCCTATACTCTTGAGCCTCGGGACCTGACAGAGGTATGAGGTTGCAAATACGGATGGGCTTACGCCTAGTTGCAAGGTTTCCAAATCATGAGGATCAAATGGAGCATTAGCGAGGCCGACGATATTGTGTGGTTTCAGATGGTCGCTTGGTTGAAATTTTCTCGTACTTATGGCGGTGAAGTTGTCACTGAAATAAGCCAATAGATCTGGTTCAGTCAGGACGTTGGGTTCTTGTGTGTTTTGGCCTAAGTCGGTCAACATCGTAAAGTAAAATGCTTTCGCCAGGACATCGGCCGATATCCAGATTCCTGGGAGAGGTTTGTTCCCGTCACTGGAATTGGCGGCTACGAGGTTCGAGATCTTGTCGGAATTCCCCATTCCCTCATGATGGCAGAAATACATGGCGGGTTCAACACCATTGTCGCTAAAAGGCACAAAATAGCAGCTCGCGTCGAAAAAGTCTAGCGACTTCGTTCCCTCCGCATCTAGGGTGCTGTTCCTGCCGCGGCGGAAACTGACGTAGCCTTTGTAGATGGGGGCGAGTCCTTTCGCAAATTCTTGGTTTGCAGCATTCATGTCGTCGGTCGTGGCGATGGAGTACCAAGCCAAAAGTGATTCACCCCACCACAAACTAGACTTGCCGGTCTGATTTCGACCAGGGAAACCTGAAGTCGCCCCAGAAAATGTGTCCGGCGGGTTGACATCATACGTGGTGCTAAGATTCAACATTATTAAGCCGTCTAAAGTCTCAACTCCGCATTCGACGTATCCCGTAAGACTTGCACCCCATGATTCTTGAGCAATTTGCGATACCCTTCTTTCGATGCCTCCAAACAAGATCTCGACAGCTACGACAGAGCAATTCTGTATTAGGTTGTTTTGGTATGGTATGGAGCCGATCAGCGTCGACCCTGGCGATTCGCCATTCCCCTTCCATATGCTCGATAGTGTGTATACTAATGCTGTGTTGTTTGTGTAGAATTGGCTCTTGAGCGGAATCATGGTGGAAGAGCAGAAAGGCTTCGTGTTCACGGTAAGGTACGACGGCCATTCGGCAAAGTTATGTCGTATACGCGGCAGTATCGTTGGGGTTTGGAATATAAATCGCCACCATCTCATAACCTTGAGTTGCAAGGCTTAGTAAGGAAACAGCCGCCGTTGCAAGAATACCGAGAATGAGGACAACTGGGATAAACCATTTGTAAGGGTAAGGCCTCTTGATATTGTATGAAAAGAATGATTGATGCATCGTATTGTGCTTTCGGAAGTGCCGACAGCCTTGAGAAGCTATGAGTTAAGGTCCAAAATGAAAGAGAAAGACTTAAACAGGCGGAGAACTGATGGTACAATAGGAAATAATTATACATTGGAACTTCTAAGATAGAAACCGTTACTTCGTCTGCTTAGTATCATCTCGGAGACACCCGCGGAAATACAGCTGATGCCTAAGAGTGAGATAGGGTCGCAGTAGGATGCAATTTTCCAAGCCACAGCTATGGTGTGGCAGCACGACCCATTCATAGACAGTTTTTAACCGCCGTGTCGGGAGACAAGACGAGGCTGGATGATTGATGCCAGATGCTAAATCGATTCCATGCGGAGCTCATGACATTATATATAGCCAGCCGTAGGACCAACCGCAAAGCCGATTTGATATAGAATGAAACAGTATACTCACCCAACATTCGCATTCGCTTTCAATTGTTGCTGATTTCACGGTCTGGGAACACCAATGGTGGTCAGCCGTATGTGGGCTTCCATCTTTGGTTCGCACAAAGAGCCCTGTAATGCGCGCGACAGTTTCTATTGGCGGGAGTACGATATTTCACGAAATGAAAAGGAAATCGATGAGATTGAGAGTGGTAAGCTCGCTACGAGGGATAGTCATCAAGAACAGCTAGTCTTGCGGTCGAATTTCTCCGGAGGAGCCCATGGTCTCGTGGGGGCGGTTCAGCTGAATACATACATGTAGTCGACCACAACACTTGAGTTTTAACAGTAACATTGCGGTTCAAATGAGTTTGAGCCATATATAAGTTGTTGCAATCAGGGTATGGTTGGCATAGCACCAGCACAGGTCTCGAAGCTGTACAGTGTCGCCACTGGCCTAGCAGTCCCGTACTCATAAGAGGGATTTCTAGGACATCGTGCTGCTCCAAAAAAGACCAACTACTGTGTGATGTGTGTGTTTTTCATCTATTCTGTACTATGTACCTTGCGTAAAGATCAGCTGCATGAGAATCGGCATCTCATTGAGCGCAAAAGGAGCCAAAGGTTTTGGGGGGTGGGGGCCAAAAGTCAGGGCCCAGAAATTTCAACCGCGCAGCCAGTTCCCGCGTCCCGACCCAAGTCGGTTGGGGACCATGGGGCCAATCATTTACTCCATGTATTGAGTAAAAGTTGATAGTAGCGAAGTATGGGCTTATGGAAAGTTCAATTTTAACGGTGATTCCAACCAAAAGATTTAGTAAAATTTTGAGTGCTCACAATTCGCGAACTTGGTTCGTTTCATCCCTATCGGCTAAACTGGAGGGTATCGTCTACGTTGCAAACGCAATCTTCCGCCTTGCGCTACTCCATCGGCTTGAAAATTATGATTTAAAAAAGGGAAGTTTCCAGAGAACGAGGACATGTTTTCAGCTCACCGTGACTGGAGAAGACACCTCGAATCGGACCCCCATACATTCGTCATTGAAAATTTCCATTCAAATTATGCTGATATGGAGGTATAGGAGTCATGACGGATACTTCTAAAATTCTCATACCCAGAACAAAGACCTGGTCGGCAAAATCGTGTTTGAAGAGACGTTTGTTTTCAATATTGACCTAAATTCCTCGCAAAAATGCTACTTATTGTGTGATGAGGAACGAGGTATTTGCTTGAAGGCAGGCACGGATCATTCTCAGATCAGTTACGGAAGCCATCGGGTGCTAAGAAAGTGCCCTCTATTTCTTTCCAGCGGCGTCTTAATACCATCGCTTGATTTCGTATCTTTCATATTCATACATCAAACACTTATGCATGCCTATTTCGCATTTGTTGCACATACGGCTGGCGGCGATCTGGTGGTCAGGTGTCGTGCAGGCATTGGCAACTATACGAGCAAGCTCTTCCCGAACAGTTTTGAATCGCGCCTTACCGCTCAGTTCAGAGCCTGTCCAATCAGCCAAGTGCTGTAGATCGCTCCTAGTGAATTCCTCAAGCCTGCATCTAAGCAACTCACGAGCTTCCTCAGCGCTCTCGTCCTCATTGATCGGGCCAGGCCTTACCGATGTAATGATGATCATGTCGGGTTTGGTATACGCACTGGGCGCATTCTCCATCGCGTTCAGTGTAGTTGGCGCCAGTTCTTCCACTGATACAGTTTTTGTCGTACTATCCCTTTCATCCGCGTCGACTCGCTTCGAAGATCCAGTGTCCGCTTGACTTCTACATGTGAGTATTTGCTGTCGACCTTGAATATCTTCACCTAGCCCGCTAGTTGTCGTGTGTCAAGATGTGAGATCAGAATCCAAGGGTTGAGTGGAGGCAGCACTGTGTAGAGACTGCCCCCTCGGAGAATTGTCAGTTCCGATGATGGATGCTTGGTCAGATCCGATATCGAAAACGGCACTGGCGGCCTCACCTGACTTCCTCCAATTTATGCTAAAAGCATGGTGTTGAAGACGATCCTCGTAATCATAAAGCAGAATGCCAAGCGCAGTAAACCACAAACCGCAGGCGTGCATGGAGCGGCTCCAGCGCTGAGCAATTGACCAGCAAGTAGCAATAAACATTCCGGGAACTCCTGTACCATATGAGATCCTGGTATGGCGTTAAACTTGCAGAAGCTGAAGAGTGGAGTTTCTGACCCGCGATTATGGCAATTGGTGTCGGAGCCACGCTGCAAGAGATCGGCAATATAGCTCGATACTGTTTCTAAGCCCTGATAGCAGCTGCAGGTTGTCCAGTTGCCTCCCTCAAACTCTCGGCGCCTGATGTCACGGTCACCTGATCGTGACAACCGATAACAGATCTTTAGGGAGAAGGGCGACCAGTAAGGATCGTTTTCACCATTTTGTGGCAATATTACAGTATGTGGAACAGGGCGAGTTTTTCAATTCATATTTGCAAATTTTACCGCTAATACGGTTTGGTGACACAGCGCGTGGCAGACTAAATTTTGGGTGTGACCAACTCACTGATATGGCAGACCTACTGTACATTTACGTCATTAATATTTATATCAGCTTTCACATTTTCATTTGAGATTCCCATGCCCCAAAACGTAAACATCGTGAATTGTTGCCGTCTATTGCTAAACTATAGCGCGCTCGCAAGCAGGTAAATGGCGAGACTGGACAGCAACGCCGAGACCGGGATACCGATCTTGGAGTTGCCAGAAGTCGATGGTTGGCTAGTGCTTGTGGCAGCAGAGCTGCTGCTAGAGGAGCTGCTGCTGGAAGTGCTGCTGGAAGTGCTGCTCGGACTGCTTCGACTAGAGGATCGGGTTGCGACCAAAAGGGTGCTGTAGCTGTTTGTGCTCGCCGGTACGGTGCTCGTGGCGAAGGAACCAGTACTAGTTGCCGTATAGGATTGAACTGACGAGATAAGTGTAGTGGCAGATGAGCTCGCAAGAGACTCTGAAGTCTGTGCTGCAGTGGTGCTTTGGATGCTGGAGACGGGGACAAAAGTTGAAGTCGTCGAAGCTGATGTCGTTGTGGCAGGGGCAGTGTTGTATTCCTGGGCGGAAGTCGAGCTGCTGGTCACTAACTCTGCAGTGCTGTACTCTTTAACAGAAGTAGAACTGCTGGTCACTAACTTCGCAGTGCTGTACTCTTGAACAGAGGTCGAGCTGCTGGTCGCTACCTCCAGAAAGACAGCGTCGACTGAAGTCGTCGGTGTGCTGGCAGCTGGTGTAGAAGAGCTTGTTGCCTCGGCTTCCGAACCAGCGCCAGCTTCAGCATAGGAATAGCCGCTCGCAACTGCCCCACTGCCGGCCACGACAACCTTGCCAGACTGGTACTCAATGTTGTGGACTGGCGCCGAAGTCAGCGTAGTAGTGAGCCCCAGAGTGTGTGCGCAGCTAGGCTGGTTGCTGGTTGCCAGGTCGAGTGTGCAGGTCTCGTCGTAACCCACGGTACAAATGGCATCGCAGATGTTATAGAGGACGTGGTTCTGAGCAACCCAGCTATCCGGCTCTGCCAGACAGCTAGTCAGAAAATTCATGCTATTGGAAGCACTGAGGGGCAGCTTCGAGCCATCAGTGAGGATGAGGTCGGCACATTCAGATGCGTCCACCTCTTCGTACTCCATGTCGACGCCTCCGCCAGAAATGGCATCGACGGTGGCAGACTCGCCCGTCTGAAGGTACGCCCAGGCGTCGTAGCTGATATCATGTGCGCCGCCGGACTGGTCAATTCGCAGAAGGTTGACGGAACGATCTCCATAGCTGAGTTTGATACAGATATTGTTGCAGTCGACGGAGCCGGGCCAGTAAGCTACTCGATTGGTGTCAATCTTACAGCCAAGCACGCCGACCGAAGAAGAGTAAGAGTCGTGTGGCGTCGTTGAGACGCTTGTAGCCGCGGTGCCTGCCGCGAGGGCCAAGAGAGTGACGTAGTTGAAGCCGTACATTGTGCTTGAAGAGAGAGATTCAAGCTTATTTGACGGTATGGTAAGTGGCACTCGTGTGTCAGTGCTGGGTATATGATCTATGGTTTTCGAGACTCGAGACTACACTCAAAACGAGGGGATTGAATCTGCTGTAGTCGCCCGCCGGGCTGGACTGAGCGATTCTGTCAAGGAGCGACTGTTGGATGGGATGGAAGCTCGCTGGGAGCAAAGAATGAATGAACTGCCACAAGTCGCGGCTGAGTTGGTGTAGTCTCGTGGATGTGGAAAGAGGGACAGGAAGGACAAGCGGCGCGGCGCAACCAGGTAAACAAGTAGTCAGCGAGTGAAGAGAAATTAGCAAGCGGATGAAGCGCCGGCTCGGCGCCATCGCGCCTCTCTTGGCGGAGGCCCAG
Source organism: Seiridium unicorne (assembly GCA_039778275.1). NCBI lineage: Eukaryota > Fungi > Ascomycota > Sordariomycetes > Amphisphaeriales > Sporocadaceae > Seiridium > Seiridium unicorne. The sequence goes on from JARVKF010000394.1 coordinate 341,559, forward strand.
GGGTTGCAAAGACGCCCGCCCGGAGTCTGCGGGGGCGCAGGGCAGAAACAAAATCAGACTACATTAGTCTAGGGGAAAGCCACCGTTAGTCTGGTACCTTGCAGCCAGCAATCTGCAATCTGCATGCCTAGCGCAGCCAACAGGCAATTAAGAAGTCCCGGACGCAGGAACCGGCTGCCGGGGTTCATGGTTGTGCTAGTGCCGGATCCTCCACGTGTCTGTGATTGGGATGGGCGCCAGGCTTGAATGAGAAAGAGTTGGACACACCGAAATGAGGTGGCATTGCGCATTGTTCATTTTGGCTGCCCAACCCTGCCAACGTGGTAAAAGTGGACATCCGAGTTGCTGGATCAACATTCTGACAGAACCTACGCCATTGTACCAAGACCAAGAAGGTAAAGTGATATATTAATTTTGTGGAAAACATTACGATACTTCTTCCACCCCACACTTGCGTCGAACGCTGGCAACGGCTTAGCTGGCAGGCTGGTGGGTCGCTACAATGTACAATGTAGCCCAGCTGTTCTACAGTTGACTGCCGCTGGGAAGTTCAGTGGGGACTTCAGACACGGGTTTTGCCCAACTGCTCGTCAGTTATCGCACTGCCTTTATTTGAGCGATTTAAACGTTCAAAGCGGAAATGGGCATTCATGACCTGCAATCTCAAGCCTGGGTTATTTGGTAAGGCATATATAAGTGCACTAAAGAGAACAACGCATTTCGAGCTGAGTAATCATCATCTGTCACAAAAATAATGCTGTGATGTTCTCCTTCCTTTTGAGTTGTTTCAATTCTAAAGAGCTATAAGCTAGTGGATGCGCCGGGTTCCACAATTTCAGCAGTAGGTCTTTGGTGTCCCTGATACTCTGCGAAGCATATACTGCAGCCAGTCGATCAAGCTTGTGCTCGATGAGTACCTACTTGGTCAGGCTGCGTCCTCACACAAGCTCCAAAAATAGCTAGGGCCAGCACAACGATGTCGTAATAGGTGCATCGAGCGACACTGAGTCTAATAGCCCAATGAGACAATGCAGTGGAAAGTCACTTGAATGCTTGGGTGGTACCCAGATGTCGATGGCGACTGTACTTCGAAGACAGAAGCTAGACACACCAGCAGGGCTTGTTGGTAAACTCTACCTCATGAGTTATAGATGTCGTCATCGGAATTTGGTTTCCAGGACGAAACGGACGCAAGGAGCTCCTTATACTCGGCGGTCGTCCCTTTGAGTACATCCTCCTGATCGAATCTCATCTGACCTCCGATGGGCAACGGCCGAAATCTGAGGTATCGACCAGAACAGGTCATGCACACGGCCGGAGCTTATGTTCTCAGCCCTGGCCGGTGCGAGGCGCATCTTTGAAAAAAAGTGCCGCCGTGTCATCCAAAACCCACTGATCAGAGTCTTTACCCATACTTATGTGCGCTAGTGTTATCATGCAAGTGGCACGCTCCAATAAAAACATCCTCGTTCGACGATTGAGCTTTTCCTCTGGAAGCTTCAACGTTTGTCGAATCATAGCCGTGCTGCCTTGAGATGATGCAGGGCCTGCTCGCCAGCTCCGACTTTGAAAGTCTATTGGGATGTCAGTATTGAATGCTGGAGTATCCTCCAACCTAAGCGAAAGAACGAACCTCGGCAATGCAGAGCAGGTCAGCAGCAATCGTCAGTGAAACAAGATGCTCAATATTTCCCTGAACGAGTCGCGCGAGGTCAGATTCCTGACCTTGGATCGCTTGACCATGGTGAATCCAAGTCCCTTCACAGGCTGGAGTTCCGGAAAGGCCGGCAAAGGTGGATGCTACTGCAGGCAAGGATGACACTCAAGACCAGCTCGTTGGCGGCAGCTAGAGGAATCAGTTCAGTAAGGAATGGAGTCTCGATATCGCAGCAAGTAGCCATTGCCTTGTTCGTGCGATATACGTAATGATATAATAGCCTCTGAGAAGCTGGCTTTTCTCAAACGACCATGACCTGGAAGTGTGAGCGGGTCCAAGGGCGCCGGGACAGAAGTGGGTTGATCGTAACTAAAGACCGGCGACGTTAGGGCTCCTCCGCTTGCTAGAGATCGATTATGGTGGAGGGATATGCAGATCTCATCGAATCTGAGCTCTCTGGATCTCGCTGGTCGTTTCTTGTTTGGTGCATTGGCTGTCTGCGAGTGCAGTTCGTTCGCCGTAAAATTTGCGCATGTTCCTCGTTGCCGGGCTCTGGAAAGAGGCACAAGATGCCATTTCGCGAACAGGCCGTGCATTGAGGTTCCAATTCGTCACATGTTTTGCGTCGCAGCCTGCGCCCAATGCAACCAGTCGTGGTCTTTCGTCTTTGGATACCCATCATCATCTGTCTGAACGAAGATACTGAAGTTCAGTCTGACCTATCGGTATGTGCGCCTATACCGCATCTGGCAGCTTCGTCCATGGGTTTCGCTCACCCTGTAAACTTGTCCAGGGCGTTTCCCGTAAGCATGTGCTTTGAGAATTTGGCCTTTGCCTGGGTAATGTGTAAGAGTAAAAGTGGTGGTCCGGACACAGAAAGACCCAAGCAGATCAACGTCTAGGGCGAGATAAGGCGGCATTCCACATCTTATCAGTGGAACAGCGACAGTGGTCTATCGGAAATCCGGCCGTTGTTTAGCGGCTATACACCTACATTAATATTCTAACATGCCTGGTGGTGGTGCCGCTTGCACTCAATTCGGCTGTGTATCTGCATTCGTCTACCACATTGTAACTGCGTACTTCAGCAGATGTCTATTGTCTTGTTTGATTAGGCTTTTACAGCTTGTATCGCCTGAGCAGCGGGACACTGTTGCTAGCGTCATAACTTGAAGAGAATGCGCGCTACACTACAAATGCATGCTAAATAGTATATTCAATTCAAGCTCAGAGGCTGCGGTTACGTCAATTGTCTCTGTGCTCAACTTGACTTATTCACTGGTATCATTATCATCGATGGTAGGTGATGTTCAATGTCATGTGAAGGAAATGACGGGAAGTGAGATTTCATCTAAAGGCTTTCCAGCCAAGGTTCGCTCTCTTTTCTTGTGGACATTCCATCACATCCAAAACCGTGGCAACCGATCGTGACTAACTACAAGGGTAATTCGCTCGGAAATTTCTCATCTTCACAGGCTCCGTTTTCCAATTGTTCTTTGTGTAGCTTGTCTAAGTATGGGAGTAGGACATTATCATGGTAGGATCACCACGGAATCTGCTGCGCTGAGGATTTCTGTCAATGGTCGACAATGGCAAGGGACCATGATATGATTAAGGAGAGTGGGACTGACCTCTTGGCGTATAGAGTGCCCATATGACCAAATGAGCTATGTATCTCTGGACGTGAATTATTCTAGGTATAACTATTCCTTGGAAATGAGTGGCTGATACCTAGTTCAACCTAGTTCAACCTCAGTGACAGCCTCCACGAGTGATGAAGGTGCACACAACGCCAATCCCAGCTTTACCCGTCAAAACAGCTCCACGATCGCCATTGATGGCGGTGTGTATCGACTTGCAGTAGTTCTACATTTTTGTCAAGGAAGGCCACCAAATCTTCCGACTCCCCAGCCAGCGCTGCCTGGTATCTCTCCTGCGTTTCACCCAGTTGTTTCTCGTATGTCTGCAGGTCTGCAACCTTCTTCTCAACGAAAGCCTCAATGTCCTCCTCCGGGATGGCGGAAACCAGCTTGTCCCAATCCTTAGTCTCTTCTCGAAGCTTGATGAAAGGCACACAGTTCGGTCCGTTAAAGCCGCGTAGCAAGAGGAAGTGGAACCACTGGCGCCCCTGCTTCTGGCACTCCCTCAGTATCCCAGAAGGTGTCTCGTCCTCGGGCACATCGGTACCAAGTAATTTTTCTTCTTCCTCTTTGAGAATCCGAGTGAATAACTCCAAGTTCTTTTGAAACCTGGCAAACCTTTTATCGACGGAGGGCCAAGCATTTGGCGACTCGATTAGAAGCCATGACGGCGTGGAATCCACCATCTGAGCTGGTGCTGTATAAGACCACTCCCAGTCAACCACTGCAATGATTTCCAAGTCTTTCTCATTGTTGACGATCATATTTGTCGGCTGGAAATCATCGCACATGAATTTGAATGGGCCTTTGTCTCGGCCGGGCAAGACCTGCCGTGGTATCAAAGCTTTCATGACATTCCAATAGATGAACTTTTCCCTTGCATCCTCAGCATCATCCACTGAATTGAGCTGCACGTGAAGTTGTTCTAGGTCCCGATCGACGATGTGGTGAAAATACTCAGCTGTTGATGAGTAGGTTTCGTCCCGAGGCCCTTCAAAACTTTAGGACATAAGAACAATTCGAGAAACATGCGATGAGGCCACAAACCAAAGACATCAACTCCGCCGTCTGCAAGGAAATCGTGAGTCTTCTTCGTGAACGGCCGTGAGGTATTAGTTTCAGCGAAGCTAGGCTCGCAGCTCATAGAGTTCGAGATTACGCTGCCGATATGTGGGAAGTCAAGTTTTCGGAGCTGTAGCTGAAAGCCAACCGTCTGCCTGAAGAGTTTTTCAACTACATCCTGGTTAATATCTTCTCGCATGATCCTGGCATCGGTATTCTGGATAATGTCGTCAACACCTATGCCTTCGACAAACTCCATCATGATGAAGGGACCAATTCCAAGTGGGTTATCAGCGGCCAAACCCCAGGCTTTGACACTAGGAATGGGTATGCTAGTCTGCTGACGGATGAGTTTCATCGTAGCTACTTCGATCTCCACTTTCTCGTCGGCATGCATGACCTTTCCCACCATGGGAAATCGGACCATCCAGTTCTCCCCATTATCGAATGTCACTTTGCAATTTATGTTGTAGGCGCCACGGCTATCGTCAAGCTTGTGTGTTGCCAGTCTGCAAGGTAGACGACCTTCATGTAGCGTCGATACCCAGTCCGTCAGCTGCTTTTCGCGGGCTTCATCGTACTTCCTTATCCATAAAAGGAATGACACATTGTTGTCCAACAAGACACGGTCGTCCCAATCCATTGTGCATACAGAAATGACCATCAAAGTAAGTGGGGAAAAGTCGGGATGTGCGAAGGCTTGGAATTAGGGAGTAGTGGCCCTAAGGTCGGAGGCGGACGTCCTCATATACATTGTAGTAATCGAGAAAAGCTGGCACAAACATGCCCTCCAACGGCAGAGGCTCGGGCTTGGAGGTGTGTGCCAGTCAGGCGCCAGGACCTCCACACAAGATATTGCACACTTCTCTGAGCCGCTCCGAGTTCGCGAGTGTATAACTTACTCATCTAACAAGATTAATTTTCTTTAAAAGTACCAGCTTATCGGACATATAAGAATTAATTCGATTACGAGTTTTTAATATTTTGAGATTTTCCCTTCAGTTTTATGATATGTATTCGTTGAATTCTTCGCGAAATATGTGGGGATGTGTGTCCTGGCGCATACTTGTGGTAGCCCACTGAAATCGGACCGTACCACAGCGGCTCCAGTGCTAAAATTACCCCCCTGGCTTGGGGTGCCGGAAGCACGTTGCTTTCGAAAAGCGCATGCTCAGCACACAACATGCTACCCCCGGTCGACCTATCATACCCCGCACTGCGCCAAAAACAATAAATGGCTCCACAACATCCTCGTAGGAAGCTGCTGTTGAGTGCTATTTTTGCCTGCTTTTTAGAATCTAAGATTCGACACTTAATCAAAGTAACTATGACAAAGATACAACATCCCTAGGTACATATCACTCTCATCTGAGCCTATATTCAGAAGTAATGCCTTTCAGCGAAAATACAACAACATTCGAGGGCTCTAACGTAATCATGGAACGAAATCAGAAACTTAATAACAGCTTGGTGACATCTATTCAATTTAACGAGTGTATTTATTCCATAGTCCCTGAAAAGCAAAATTATATTTCCAGCCTGCACACGAGATTGTTGTCAAAGACAGATACGACAAGTAACAGGCCCTCCAAACATGATAAGCGAACGTATCTCCAGAAAGTGTCGGGAACGCAGTATGTAGTAACCAAAGCTTAACGGCCCGTAAATAGGTACTGTGTCGTCTTTTGGAATGTTAGAGTTAATAATGCCAATAGAAATATAGGTATATTACTCACCGCTTCGATGCTTTACCAGCTGAATCCACACGAGCTTCTGCTTTCTTCCGTTCTTGGTATTCCCGCTTGGCTCTGTTGTCTTCTGTCTTCTTCTTTGATGACTCGACTGCAGCCATCATTCGAGCGAGCTCTTCTTGAGACGAGGGCATGTTCTCGCAAACGCTTTGAGTAGTTTTGAAAGGTATAAAGGAATAAAGGCCGAGACACTCTCTGATAAGTGAGGATACATTGGTATGATGCGAGCAATGAGGTGTTTAACATTAAGCGTTGCGGAACGTGCTGTATTTATTATAAAGAGTTATGATAATGATGGTATTTGACTATGTACAGCCGATGTGACCGTTGAAACGCCTATGGAAAGGATATTGGGGGCCAGGGAGGCGAATTGGATCTTGCTCACGCCGACGATGGCCCAACTCTTCTCGCCCTCGGCGGTCCCGTCCCTGAAGTTTTCGGTGTTTGGCGACGAAGCACTCAGCAGAAGGGCTCTTGAAATTTGGTGCGGCCATGTCCGCCTTGTCAATTACCGGGGACCGTCCGAGTGCAGCAACTCTAGGCTACTCAACGACCGTATCACCCTTGCCACAGACCCCCTCAACGTCGGACGGGCCAGTGGCTGTCGTATCTGGATCACGGAACAGAACAAACCACACAGACTCGCTCTCGTCGAGTGCGTGGGGGAGCTGGTGGTCGAGAGGCCCATGCTGGGTGTTGGCTACCTCAATCGCCCGGAGGCCACGGCAGCCTCCTTCGTGGCCGATTTGACTTGGTCAAGGGCTGGTTCTGGCCACGCCAGACGCTTTTACCGTACCAGAGACTTGGGCCGGTTCAACGCCGACGGAAGCGTCACCTTCGCCGGGTGAGCTGGCAACCAAGTCAAAATCCATGGACAACGAGTGGAACTCAACGAGATCAAGTATCAAATGGCCGCCAATCTTCCTCATGGCAGTGAAGTGATAGTCGATTTGCTCAGCTTCAGCGGCCAATCCAGCAGTACCCTGACAGCCTTCATCAAACTTGAGTCATTTTCCGTGGATCTTCTGGACGACAACATATCGAGGTCAAGAGTGGCGAGGAGCAGCATCGTTTCCTGTCGATCGTCGACCAACTCGAACAGCAACTACCAGAGACGCTGCCATCATATATGGTTCCATCCGCATACATTTCTATCTGCAACGTTCCGACCACGCCCTCGGCGAAAACGGACAAGAAGCGCCTCGCAGAGTTTGCCCGTTCTCTATCGCGGGAAACGATCTTTGTCCTCCAGTCCGGATGGAACAAGAACCCCCCGACCAATGACATGGAGCGGGATTTGCAGGGCGTTCTTTCCAGGATACTGAATCATCCGGCTCATGAGATTGGAGTGGACGATACTTCTATGTCACTGGGTGGAGACTCGATTTCCGCGATACAGGTTGCGGCCCAATGCAGCAAAATAGACATCAAGGTCTCGGTCTTCGTGGTCTTGCAGAGAAAGACGATCGCTGGCATTTCGCCGCCCTGTACCAGGAAGTCTGCCAAGCTTGGCGACCTCCAAGCCAGCAAGGCGACGGATGGAGCTCCTTTTAATCCCTTCCCAATTCAGAAACAGTACGTTGACCAGGAATCTCCTTCTGGGTGGGTTTGATACAACCAGCGCCTCCTCTGTAGCATCAAGAAGGACCTCACCCTCGACCAGGTCAAGCATGCCTTTGACACCATAGTCAATTGCCACGCCATGCTCCGCTCCCGCTTTCACCAAACGTCCGGCGGAGAGGGGCAACAAATCACGTTGGCGCCGGGGGTAGAACCTCTATCGCGTCAAGCAGCACAATCTCAAAGAGATCAACGATGAGCAGAGAAGAGCGAAGTTGCCACCTCGTAGCATAATATAACGCCTAGCGACCAATACCTACCTTGAAGCAAGAATAGATTGAAACATCGCATCATGGCTGCGCTGATGGGCAAATATACATTTTGTCCTCGTGATAAAGCGTCCATGGCTCGCTGGAAGCTCCTGTGTTCCGCAAGACCCACTAGGACTAAGAGGTTACCTAAGTTGGTCGACCTGGATGACGTGATCTCCTACATCACCACTGATGAGCAAAGCCTGATTGCCTAGCGACTTGATTGGCTTTTCTTCACAGTTTCACGTCACCAGTGGAAGCGGGCTCTATGATACGATGTCCAGGCTTTGAGCTCATTGCTATCAGTTCAGCTATACCATGCCATCGACAGTTGCATCGAAAGTCTTCTGGCTGGCCAAGTTACAAGTACGGTTGTCGACTAAATTAAATGCCATCAAATGTATGGCAGATGATGCCATATTTGATTTTACGGATCACAGGACTTGTAAGAAATGCAAAACATGGGCGATCAGAGAAACTACTCCCGTGTATGACTGGAGCCATGAACATCTAAAAGTGCCTATGCGATACGGCAGACTCTCATTGGGATGCTCTCTTCTTGAACCAAAGGAAACGCGTGTTTTCGTCAAATAGGCATATTGATCTAACTTGAATGGTCTTTGTTGCGGTTTTGCACGGCGGTTTTGTTGGAAATCCACAATAGGTTCTCTATCCCAACCAGACAAGGCAAAAGAGTTGGAAGCCGAGCCTATTGTGTCGTCATTCCTCCAATCCCAGGGTCGATGGCTAGATGAGCCCGTCATAAACACGTGGAAGGATGACACTGGAAATATCGAAATCTTGGGCGAAGTGTCTAATTTATCTAGGCAATGGAGCAGCTCTCCAGCCCAGCCCTTTTCACCTTACATGGACTCACTATGGCTTGAAACGGCCAAAATCATGCGTGATGCCGGGCTCCCTTGGTTGAACATTGGTCTCAACATGACCGAAGACACGGACAAGAGCTGGCCCTTCCATTTCAAGACATTCGAAAGACACGTCATCCGAACAACAGGGTCGCGAGCCGGGTACTCCGAGGCCATGGGCTACATGTCGAACTGGTTGGAGAGTAACCAACTCGGCATCCGCACCCTCCAACACGAGTTGCGACACGGGTTCCCAAGCCAGAAGCCCATACTCGCGGGGTGCCTCGTCGACGGAAAGATACTGGATCCGTCTGCGCAGCTGTTTGGCCTGGAGACCGTACGAATCGATGCGGATTGGAGCATCGCTCGGGACACGCTGGTCCGGCTCTCAGGCGGTCAGAGGCCAGTCATTCTTGCTGCGTCATTGGGAAGTCAGAATGGAAAGGTTGATAGCTTTGAAGAAATCCGAAATCTTGGCCAAGTCGTACCACTCGTTCTGCGTGTCAGTGGTTCTGCATGTCGATGCGTCTCAGACATTTGATCATGTCACAACGGCGTTTCGTCAGGATCGAGACCAGTTTCACATCCCGCGGCTGGTTCTGCGGCACCCCTGTGAAGACGAGGGCGCCAAAAAACTGACGCCGGAGGAAGCCCGTTGATGTGTACCCCACTTCCCAGCTGCCCTTTTCGAATTTGGAAAGATACAACTAGTGCGTTTTCTTCTCTTTCAAAGCGCAGATGTACGTCTCTGGAGCCGGTAATGATAATATTGCTACTACACGATCTGTTAGCTAAACGGCGTTGAGGTAAAGCAGGCTCTTGGTGCCAGTGACACCGTTCTACGGCCGTTCCAGATTATTTACGGAACTCGGCCTATTGTTAGAGGGGCGGAGCGGAGAAACATTTCAAATTCGTTGTCTACTATTGATTAGTTATATAATCGATTAATCCTGTCCGTGTTACTACATTTCTGAAATATTAACAACTCCCAATAACCAACTTCTATGTAACCTAAGACTAGCTGGTCTCCACCACCACTTAGAAGTCATGTTCCAGTTGCTCCTGGAACTTGGCCCATTGACCCTTGACTTTATACGCTGAAGTCCAGTAGTTCCCCTTTTGGTCCTTGCCAAGTACGAAGAATCCATCTGCCGGCTTTACAGGGCCGTGATTTTCTTGTACGTACGACGGTTTGCATGGCGCAGTAATCCCTTCGGTACCTTTGCGAGCTGGCGAAAAGTCCAAGTCGAACAAGCCGGCTTTGGACCAATTAGAGAACCCGATCTGAGCCATACCGCCGTCTCCAAAGACAATAATGGGCAATCCTGTCTTAGACGTGCGCACCATGGCATAATAGGCTTCGTGTTGCGATCGGGTGCCCTGCTCATTGATTGCCCGCCGAACTTGACGTGCGAGCCAGCTCAGCGGCTTCGAGGTCACGTCGCCGGCAGTCACGAGCACATTGGCCCAACCAAAGGCATTGCCGACATAAGGACTTTCAGCGGCCGGGGGGATAAGGTCACTCTCAAAGGCCTTCCGTAGGGACATGGCAATGGAAGCGGCAACCTAAAAGGGGCCGGGGGTCAGCCACTGCTAGTATGCTTAGTGTAAATTAGTATCGAGGGTTACATACCGTTCTGGAAGGAGCCATCTCCATTGACCCAACAACACACCGCATAATCCAGGCCGTTAAGACATCATTCTCAGTGAGGAAAACCTTTGATGGATCCTCGCCTTCTGCAACCGCCTCGGCTCGAAGCTCATCGAGCGCCTTCTCCAGCTGCGGCCGCCAAAATGTCTCTGGGACACATACCATACGATTCTCCTTTGCTCGGACAAGCATATCAACGCCATAGCCCAGCCCCCACTTGAGCATACCGCCTAAGCCGGCTCTTTTGTTGGCCAAGATCTACATGAAATAAGGGTTAGTAAGAACTCGTATGGTAGATGCAGCAATATACCTACATGCTGTTCAGTAACAGGCCGCGTACCTCGGGCAAGTGCATCGAAAGGGTCGGTATCGGCTTTGCACGGTGTCGGGATCTCGTCTCCCTTGCCCCATAACATATTAACCCAGCCCTCGACAACGTATTGCATGCCAAGCGCATCGAAAGCGACATGCTGCCAGTTCAAAATAACGATGGTCTTATCGGTAAAGGAGTTAACGCGCAAACCTAGAACTGGCCGGTTAATGTCAAGATAATCCTTGATACCGTTTGGCTTATATCCAGGCTCCCACACTAAGTCCGCGAATTCGTCAGGGTCGCTTATAACGGCGGGCTTAGTGCTTGGTTGTGGTATCCGAGACGCCGTTGGGTGAGAAGCGGCAGGCATTCCGTGGTCGACATGTGTAAAAGTAAGCGCGGGTTGCTCTGCTGTAAATTCAGCAGGAATATGCCACTCGATCTTGCCTAAGGCCTATAAGTTGAGAAGAGCGTTAGGATAAATGGCTTTCCTCTAAGACATTGAGACGGTAGGGTTGATGTAGCAGCTCTTACATTCTTCTTCAGCCGGCCACCTAACCTTTGCCAGCCATCCCGCTGCACCAGTCCCTCAAGAGACTGCCTCAGCTTCTCTGGGTCAAGCACATCGTCAAATACAAGCGTCACAGCCATGTTATTGCCCTGGACTAGCAGGCTGTTCTCGAAGAAGTGGAGCGGCAGTACCAGATCAGTGGCCGCCGGCCCCATGCCGGGTTTGGACCCAAAGGGTTTGTCCATTGAGAGCTGTCACTAGCTGGGATGGGCGGCGTGCTTTGCTCGAGGAATATACGAGTAATGTCGAGAACAACCAAAGGAGGGCTGTCTGGCTCGTGTCACCTTGGTTTTGGGGCAAGGGATGATCACCGTGACTTAATGAGGTATATGACAGTCGACCCCTTTCTACCCCGGTCGCTGTCAAATGTGAAGGGACAAAGCCGAGACGGATCTTGATGTCAGGTACCATTGGAGATTGTAGAGATAATATACGCTCTGTAGGGGTATGAATTGTTAGCGTGGGAATTATCTGCAGCCAGGACCCATATATTATGCTGTCCCCACTAATCAGATTGGCCCGTTAGATAAAATCAGAAGACTTGATTCGTTGTTTATTTGTTTACGATAGAATGGTATCTTTCAAGTAACGAAAAGCAACTTTGACAGGCATTTCGCTATATTATACACAAAAATAATACTTACACACCACATGCGCAATAAGCACGTAACAAACCAACTACCGACTGCTGCACAAACCCATGGCTTGGGAAAGCGGGGCGACCTATCCCTTTTGCGAACTGTCTTCCGTATCAAGTTCGAGGCCCTGCGTATGCACTCGGTAGCGAGATGAAAGGCGCCCAAACTAGATCCTTGGTCTCACTTTTAATTCGTCGCTAAGCTGTGGACACAGGGATGAGTGCATATACTATTTTCAACTCCTTGTCCAACGGCTGGGATACATCAATCCCAGCAACCGTTGAGTTCGCTATTGGCTGCGAACGCACATGCTCCACCGACTTGGGTGTTATCGGCCTACATCATGCCATACAATGCCAGACCCGGTTCTGGTGTGTCTGCATGAGCTTTGCATATCATCTCTGCATTCGTCCTGCGGATCCACAGTTGCGCATCCGGTACTATGGCACTTCAACCCCGACCCACACCGATTCCCATCAGCCCACTATGAGGCAAAGAATAGGGATGCTCAGGGCTATAAGACGAAAACACCCAATATTGGTTCACTTTTGGTCGACGTTCATTTTTGGTCGACTCGTCCACCACAACATCGTGCTCATCGATTACATTCCTTTTGACAAGTCCCTCCAGAGCCTATGGATCTTGCTACCACCCCCGGTATGGCACCGCCTGACGGCCAGGCGTCCCAATTCAATGCGCCGTACAACTCGCTGCAAATAGGAATTTTGATCAGCTTTGGGGTCACCTATTTCCTGGCCACGGTTTTCCTTGCTCTTCGTGCCTTCCAGGCTCTCAAATTCGTCAAAAAGATTGAGTTAGACTTGAGTAAGCACGATCTAGTTCGATAATGGCCGCCGTCGAGGATTGAAGAATAAATACTCACATCGATACCGGGTCCACAGTCATAATTACACTCTCTTACTGCGTTTCTTTGGTCTACTTTGTGACTATGCTAAACTGTAAGCCGCATTGGATGTTTGAGATAGAGCTATTATCTGACTCGACAACAGTAATGAAGTTCGGCTGGGGAAAGCACCTTTGGGATGTCTCGCTGGCAGACCTCATTGAGTTCAACAAAGTAAGGCTCCATTCCTGAACATGATAATCGAAACACCTTGCCGTTGGTATCAGCACCGACTAACACCAAGAAGGCCCTACTCCCCAATACATTGTCTTACTTAATATGTCCATCCATCACCAAGATGGCGATGTTGGCTGTTTTGTATCGCATCAACCCATCGCGTACTTACCGCAGCGTCGTTGTGGCTGCAGGTATTGCCATCTTTGCTTACACCTTGACTTTGTGTGTCATTACCGGTGGGCCGTGTAATCCTCTCAGATCGGGGACGACTACGTGCCTGGAAAATGTCGCTCTGTCTCAGGCTGCCCTGAATATCGCGTCTGACTTTGCCGTCGTGGCCATACCTATCCCTACTATCCACGGCCTAAACCTTAGCCGAAGACAGAAATTATCGGTCGCCGCTTTGATGGCTCTTGGATCAGGGTATCTCTCTCTTTTTATTCTGTTACTAATCCTCGGCGTCTCTTTTAGTCTTCTGAAGGAAGGTAGCTAACATCCATCACAGCGTCGTCATTTGCTCTATCGCCCGCCTGCCGTACGTTATCGTCCTCGACCATACTGTCGACGTAACTTATACCGAAGCCATCCTCGGCGTGTGGTCCATTGTTGAGGTCAATCTCGGCATCATCTGCTCCTGCTCAATGCGATTGAAGCCATTGGTCGTAAAATACCTGCCGCAGCTCGGCTTCTTCTCGTCATATTCACGTAGCACCGGCAAAGCGACATATGGATCTTGGGGAAATGGGCTAGGTGACGAGAGCAGATCCCAGCATACATACCAACTCCACAGCGTTCAGAAGAGTAGCGCCGATCCTGTTCTTGATAAAGGGGATATTCACGTTCACCGATCTTACAGGGTAAATGTGGAACGTAACGGTGGACTAGAAGGGGGTACTGTTGAGACACTTGATTAGAGCATATTTCCGAAGGACAATTCCACAGTATTACCAAGGCTAGCCATGCTCAAGAAGGTGTGGTATCACCGAAATTCATTTGGTAGCCAAATAATTACACAAAGCGGAGCGCAAACTTTTCCTGTGACTGTTCCTGGACATGAAACAGAAGACCCAAGAGGGCACGGCTCCAGTAAGTAACGGAAACTTGAAAAGAGGAGCGAGGGCTCCGTCAATCGCGTATAACACGGGGTGCGATAATAGCTAACGGAGTATCTCCTTTTCCCCAGCCTTATTCCCGCGTGACCTTGTACAGCTCTAGAGGAAGAAGACCAGTCAAATGACGAGGCTGTGTAGGACATCCCCTTGGATGGTACCTAACACTTCGTCGCTTTCTAGTGATGGCTTCAGAAGTCTTGTTCCTAAGAACTCGGTAATCTCCGTGCACCTTCATCAAGCTTTCGGACGATTATCCCCTATCATATGGAATCCGGGGCATATTTGGTACCAATGCCATGCAGACTGTCCGCCACAAAAACGACAGCTTCACGGACTCCAGCGCTTGCTGCTGCGCCATACGACTGTCATCCAGGTGCAGTTAGCATGCGTGTACCAGTCCAACGCCCAAAATTGGCAGCCAGGTCTTACTCATGTTACTAGTGAGTTGCTCTAATTGTTCGATTCAAATGTCCCGCCGACCACGCCTGTACGATGTCCATACGGCCACAGTCGTGCTTTGGGGAAATTGATAATCAAGGAATGACGCAAGTCGAAACAGTTGCAGTGAATATAGTGGCGCGTCGTTGGGAGCGACACCGTCGCGGGCATGGGATTCCCAAAATATCGTACGGAAAGATGACCTCACTAAGTTAAGCGGCCCTGCCACTGCCTAGTAGTGTCACCTGTACCATTGTGCAGAACGCAAACCGTCTCAAAAGTGCAAAAAGGTTATCTTTTAGACCACCCATATCAGTCGAAGATGAAGAGGCCACAGAGTACAAGCCGAATACAGCCTTGGTAGGATCGCAGTCCCACACGATGCATTCGCAGTCTAGTTATCTGCTTTGTCGACGCAGACTATCTCAACCAATGGAGGAGGCGGTAGTGCTTATAATGACTGGACTGCGCCGCACCCGGGTTTGGGGACTGCTGCAGCGAATACGGCTACTGTGGCAGCACTGACGCATGCTGCGCAGTCAGCGCGGGCTGTCAGGCTGCCTTCGGCGATTGCACATCGTGACCGGTTGCGTGAATTATGGGTTCCCAAATACATTCAGTGAAATCCTATCAACTTTTGGGCGACGAGTGGGGCTCAGTCCCTGTACGATATGCCGGATACGCTGCCATTGGATCCTAGGGAACAGATGGTCGTATTAGCACTATCCTGGCGGGGATCTGACCGCTTGAGGAATAAAATAACTAGGACTGCTCACCATGACTTCGGCAGGTCCCTCATCGGTGACCTTGTATCTTGTCTCCCAATCCTCGGTTTTGGCCAAGAAACAATAATACAGCCAATCAAAGACCTTGGGCAAGGGAATAGATATCTCGCCGCGGAAATCTGACAAATCCCCTTCTCCCGGGGTGAAAGACTTTGCAGGATCGTAGTCTAGGTTAATAGCCCGTATTAAAAAAATAGTCTGCCATAGATCAGGCTTTCCGGGGGCTTTTAGCTGGTATCGAGTCTTGGATGCTATATTAGGGTGATTTAGGATGGCATCGTCTACCACCTAAAACCAGTCCGTCGCGATGCCGTCCGGGATCTCGCCTTATTCACGCATAACCTTAAAACGCTGCCGTAAGACGTTTACGGTGGCACCGTTTAGTAATGGTTTGGAAACCAAGACGGAAAGGTGTTTTAAGGATAAGTTAGCTACGCGTCTCTAGCACTTATTATACAGCTTAACTTTAGTAATATCGTAAATTACTCGGAATGCCTCCTATTTTTGCTTTGTCTTTTCGCGGTATATAATGCGAAAAATGATAAAACCGAACCGCGGCAGCTTGGCGTCGAATATGTCGTGTAGCCATTACGGCCGGGCGGCTCTTACTTTCGCGGCTTAGGCGGCGGCGAATTCCTGTCTCATTTAGAACAACCGCTATTTCCTATCCGGATCGAATGCTTTATTACGGTTATATACGCGGAAATAGATATTATTATCGTAATCGTTAGCTAGAAGGTCGGAGATTTGGTCGGTAAGCTGGCGCTCGTTAGGCTGGAGACTAAGCGTCCAAATGGGTATTTTGCCGTTATTAAGAACAGTTGGGTTGTAATCGGCGCCCCTTAAGATAACATCACATTCGGTTTCGGTAAGTGTGTCGGGGCTGGTTATGACCTTGTCCTTGAGCTCTGGCATGGTGAGACCGACCTTTTCCCCGCAAAGGCGATCTTCTTCGTCGGGAGTCGGTCGCAAATCTAACTGGCTCCTTTCAGCGCCTGTAACAGATGCTAGGTCTGTTGTTGCCAAAACGCGCTGATGGAATGCCCGTTGCTCAGTTGACATTCTTGTCCGGCAGAAATGCGGGACTGGTTGCGGGACATGGGGTATAGGCTGGTGCTGATTGTGTGTGTCCATGCTGTTGACTGGTTGACTTGCGCGCAGGTTGTCCTCTCGCTAATCGCTGGTTCTCGTGGGGTATATACGTTTGAAAACTAATAAAAGTTCTTTGATATACTTTATTAAATGTTAAAAATGGAACAATACGCTTTATAATTTAACTCTTATTAAAAATAGAAGGGGGGGGGGGGGGGGGGGGGGGGGGGGGGGGGGGGGGGGGGGGGGGGGGGGGGGGGGGGGGGGGGGGGGGGG